>CBVK0100094558.1:0-18893 GCA_900067695.1 Picea abies | reverse complement strand
TCTTCCGATCTCACCCCCAAATACCTAAATACCCTAATATCTATGGCGACCCCACTCAACACATTTAGCCACAAGATGGGTAACCACAAAATAGGGGATGATAATTTTGGCCCTAATAGTTCTATTTACCTTAATTCCAACCAAGAAGATATCCAACACAACCTATAATTAATCAAAAATACATGCATGGGAATCATAATCAAAATGTAGCAGAACATACAAGCATGGATTAACATATCTCACAACAACCAAGCACCCATAATCATAATTAATAATAACCACACACATAGCATGCACATGCATATTTTTCTATATTACTAGAAAATAACATTAATTGTAAATTAATAAGAAATGATAAAACACTTAAATCTTTTAATAGAAGATAGTCTAAGAAAGTGGTTGCATGAGAGATTGTTTCCACCAAACCATAAGAATCTAGTGTAGATACCACTGCTTAGATGGGCCATGAGGTCACTAGGGTCAAGGAACTTAGCTATAGAGTTATCACTCACTCATTGAAACCCACTTGCTCTCATGCTCCAATCTACTCAATGCATGACACTCTAGGTATTTGATTTATTCAGCAAAACAACCATGGACCAATACTCTCTTCCACCACCTACAAAATATAAGAAGAATATTCCCCTTCCTTGCTCAATGATGCCTCAACACTACTACATATGGTGTTTAATTTTGATGATGAGTTTTGACGATATGAATAAAATCAAACTTATTGTCCTAAATTACTAACTAATTGTCAAATATTCATTGAAATTTTTTCTTGGCGCCCTAATGTTCATCGTAATCTCGATGACGTTCACTAGTCATTGGAATTATGTAATGTTCCCAAGCTAGGATGTCGAGAACATCATGTTTTGCATGTGTTTTTAAACTTTTCTAGTTGTGGCATTTCGTCAAACACTTTTCTAATTTACTTATGTTTGAGTGTTGGCTTGCAGGTTCACTTCTTAAATTCGGTTTTAGGGTTTATATCCAATTATCACACATAGATTTGAAGAGATAATCAAGGGAAATACAAGAGACACCAAATATGGAACCAATAGCAAAGATCTAACCTTCATTAATATAATGGGCAAGAACCTGATACAATGAGGAGGTCGATCTAGAATGATCAACAGATGGATCAAATAAACATAATAAGTTCTGCTACAAAATGCTCCAATAGAAGACTACAAGCCTCCAAAGGATGAATACTCAATGAGGACGAGTGTAAGATGATATTTGGGTTGTATGAAGCACCAAACCCCAAGATGGAAGATGCTACACCTTGCTGGAACACTAAAGACACTCAATAATCCATCCCTGCTACCAAATACCACCAAACCCTCCAATGAATATGCCAAACTATAGATGGGGTAAATGCAAGGACAAAACAGGTGCTCAAGTCTCCAATATCCCTCTCAAACTCATGGATCTAGCCTCCCTCTAAGGAGTGATGTGTTCCCCCTAGATGATTGAAACCCTAGATAATCCAGAATCCCTCCTAGAGACATCCAATGCTCCAAAAACTCATTGGAATGATAAATGAAGACACCGCAAGGTAAACCCAAATGCTCAAATCATCAAAAGAGCTCCTAGATCCTTAGATATAGCCACCCTCCAAAGAATGATGTGCCCTCCTCTTGGGGAAATCATCCCACTCTCAATGCAAATAAATCCTCCATCAAAATATCTCCTGAAACAACCAAGAATGGCGCTATGGAACCTGTAAAGGAAAGACAGTACCTAGAATTCCCAAAATATCTTCTCCTTAACCAAAATGAAAGATCCTAGCTCCATAAATGCGCCCCTCTTGCTGGAAAGCCTCTACTAGTGCGCCTTCTTTCTCCCTGCACCTGTAATTGATGTAGAACTCCTCTACAACTAAGTAGATCTGTAATATAATGGTGTGGGGTAGTATTTAATCCCCAATACCAAGCTTCAGACAAGCTAGGTGGAATATTTCACCACTGAATTGTCCTCTAGGGTTTGTTAAGTCAAAACCCCCAAGGTATGGGCTCACTAGCTAGAAGCCAGATATCAAAATATAATCATACATGAATGAGAGAATAGAGGCCCTTGCATCTCCTTTATACTTCCTTCTCACCTTGTCCCTCCAAAGTGAATTTCATTTTATTAATTATTAATTAATTAATTAAATCACGTTAATTAATTAATTAACCTTTTTACCTATGAAAAACACCTTATCTCTCCTTGTGGCTTCCCTGCACACTGAAAGTCACTTCTCATCATCCTATCCTGTACTGTTGTTCCTCTCAATTCCAATGAGATATTACATTGAGAGGTTCCTCCAAGTATTGTGCCCAAAATGACCTCTTTAGTGAATTTAATTAACATATAGCTCAAAATACTCAAAATCATGGAAATCGTCGGAATGCAACGGAACCAAATCCGAACTATGTGGAATGGATAATAATGATGAAATATGATGAGAGATGCAAGTCAAATCCCAAAATATACCTCAATATCTACTTTACTCGCTATAATCTCCAACTGGCTACCCTGGTCATCATAACACTGTGTAATACCCTGATGTCCCAAAGGGGGGACATTACAGTCCTCCCTGCTAGAATATTTCTTTTCCTCAAGCAATAACTGAACCCATCCAAATATAATACTGAGGTCCCATGTCCACTTGTGGGACACACAGTAGGTCTCGTCCATAGATGAACTATCATACACTCCACCCCCTGGGTCCCATATCAGGAAATGAAGTGCAATACCCTGTGAAGCATAGTCATGAAATATATCAACACTATGTATATCATGCACAAGACACATGGCCTCATCCCAGAATGATTCCATCCTCCAAGTCCCTACCAAGATCAAGATGGCCACCATCAACTGCACATACTGATGCCAGAATGAGGTACTACAAGACCTCCGCGAGACACCCTCAATTGATGTGCTCTCCTCAATACTGAATCTTAATGGAAAGTCAAAACAACTTTCCCCTGCAAAGGTCCACTCACCCGTGTCAGTCAGTGAAATGATCAACCCTGAAATCCATGGGTCCCATGCTATTCTCTGTCGAAGATCACCATGTTGGCACTGCACTATGCTGACCATACCTAACTTCTCCCTGTATAGATACTGGATCACTGTCATAAGCCCTTCGTGCTCATCCTCCTGAGAGTATGTAGTCGTGTCATCCCCTGAGGTGTCCAGTATCCCCTAGCCTATGATTCTCACCATCACACACCAATTCTCAACTAGTTGCCTATGACGCTCCATCTCTGTCCCGTTGTATGTCGTAAAAGAACTCATGTCAGATGGTCTCGATATAACCACTCTCCATGGCCTCTGCCACTATCTATCTCTCCTCATATTTTTGTCCATGATAAAAGTGTTGGGAGAGGATAACAGAGAAAACTGTAGTTTACTGTAGGACTGAAAAATACCACCTGCCTTGGTCAATCCCAAGGATTCGAACAAAATCTCGTCTACCAGTACCCATGATAAATGCTCGCATGTAGTCATCACTGAACCCCAATCATCAAGTAAAACGGGAAGTAACTCCTCCAATTGCTGGTCAACAACCCTCCATCTCTCATCTCTGCTGATATTGGGAAGGTGACCTCTCAGAACTATGTTCTGCTATGAAGGAGTGACATCTTCATGATCCCCTAAGTGTGTCTCCTCCCTATAATCCAATACACTCCTTTGAATCCCACCATACATCTCGGTATGTCTCTATGAGCTATCACTCACCATTGTATCCTCCTGCATACTCAATTTATCCCCTGTATACTCATGCTGCACCATAGATCCTAGGTGTACTATTGGATCAACCTCTACATGAAAGTTAGCTACTCTCGGAACACAATTGGGAGTGTCCTCAAAATTGTCCTTGGCTCTAGAGTCCCCATGCATATGTGAGTGTTCAAATGTCTCCAAGATCCTTGGGGAGGGAAGCTCCTACGCCTCCAGATCATAACTCTCCATAAACATCAATGATCCTGGGTACTCCGCAGCTAGATCACCAACATCCTCTAGCAACGTGACTGAATGATATATTTGAGTGTCCACTAAGATGGATGAAGTGGATCTCTGATGAATATCTCCAAGAAGCTCATCTGATCTAGAATCTGATTCTTGAAGGTCTGTCTGTGTGACTCTCAAGAATCCTCTAGTGCTCTCCAACTCTTGAGTGAGTCTGTCCACCTACAACTCATGCTCCCTCAGATCTCTGTGATACATCTCGCCAATCCCCAGTAAGTAGTCCCTATCTATCAACAATTGCTGGTAGTCAGTCCTCATTATAGACACTCTCTCCTTGAGGATATGAAGGTCATCCATGGAAAATCCCTCATTTTCACTACCATGTGCCATCGATGCCCTCCAATAGTAATAGACCACCAATGCATCTGTGTTATCAAAACGCCTAATGGTTTCCATGATCATATCCTCACTGACTCTCAGTTGTCCTGCTAAGTGGTGTGACTCATGATCAAATTCATGCTGAGGTGCCACCTCATGTCTCTCACTGCTAGTGCCATCACTGGTATCTCCAACAACACTCTTTGCATAAGATAATGTGTTGAACTGCCCACTATCTACTATGCCACTGGTTGCTCCTATATGTGAATGTATATCATCATCAACTGTTAGCTCCCTATGAATCACACTATAACCTATATGAGCATCTATAGCCTCTTGTGCACTCACCCTACTGCTATCGACTTCACCTAGATCCCATACAGATGTGTTCAGACATGTGTTATTGTCATACTGACCAATAAGGAGTGAAGCCTCATCACTACAGGCTGGTCCTGGAAGTAAGTGTCCCCCCAAAATGTAAGTCTCCATAACCTGCTCAACTAATGTAGTCCCCAAAAGGGATGACTCAATATCCTCATTCTGATAGGTGAGTGTAGGATAAAATGTGTGCACATCATATAATTCCTCCTAGATCTATGGATCTACATTTCCATGGTGTGCATCCCTCATGTACAACTCCTCTATGCTACTGCTATCCTCATGAGATGTGGTTGTCATGGGTGTCTGGAAAGATGAAAGATGTGTCATGGTCACCATAGGGAGATCATCATCTCTAGGTGTTAACACATGTGAATCGTCACTAGTGTCACCACTCTGTTGAGGTGTAAGGTCATCAATAGTATGTGATATGTTTGTTGAAACACCAGTGCTATCATCATGTTCATCCAATGGTCCCTCCAATGTGCAAGGGTCACTATCCTCCTCAAGTGCACAAGAATCACTAGCCTCTGTGCAAGAGTCAATGTCATCATCAGACTGCTCCAAATAATCATCTATCACTCCATCCTCATATACCTCATCATCACTGTCATAGTTCACCTCAATAATATGCTTCTTACCCTTACCCCTACACCTATGATCTAGTTCCCAAGGCACCTTGCAACTGTAGAAAAGTTGTGTGCTCCTATTGGGTGTGTGGTTAGTCTGTGCTTCCTTCCATCTAGCTACTATATCTCTCTTTATCTCTTTTGCGTCGACCCAATGTGTAACCTCATCTTTGCTCCACATAGGATTTCTTAAGGTTACATATTGTTGGAAGGTTATTTGAGCCCTAGTTCCCTCACTAAGGGTGTAATATTTCTCCTCACATAATACCATCTCTCTAGAAAAGTATATCTTATCGATTTCTCCTTATGGAAGATCCCTTAGGCTGGAAGGAGTCTAAGCTCTGATACCACTTTAATGTTCCCAAGCCAGGATGCCAAGAACATCATGTTTTGCATGTGTTTTTAAACTTTTCTGGTTGTGGCATTTCGTCAAACACTTTACTGATTTACTTATTTTTTAGTGTTGGCTTGTAGGTTCACTTCTTAAATTCGGTTTTAGGGTTTATATCCAATCATCACACATAGATATGAATAGATAATCAATGGAAATACAAGAGACACCAAATATGGAACCAATAGAAAAGATATGACCTTTATTAATATAATGAGAAAGAACCTAATACAATGAGGAGGCCGATATGGAATGATCAACAGATCGATCCAATAAACATAATAAGAGTTGCTACAAAATTCTCCAATAGAAGACTACATGCCTCCAAAGGATGAATACTCAATGAAGACGAGATCTAGGTCATATGAAGCACCAAACCCCAAGATAGAAAATGTTACGCCTTGTTAGAACACTAAAGACCCTCAATAATTCAGCCCT
Organism: Picea abies; assembly: GCA_900067695.1. Taxonomy (NCBI): domain Eukaryota; kingdom Viridiplantae; phylum Streptophyta; class Pinopsida; order Pinales; family Pinaceae; genus Picea; species Picea abies. The sequence goes on along the minus strand of CBVK0100094558.1, from coordinate 12,716 downwards.
GCTGCCAAAGACCACCAAAACCTCCGATGAATATGACAAACTGTAGATCAGGTAAATGCAAGGAAAACCCAGGTGCTCAAATCTCCAAGATCCCTCTCAAACTCATGGATCTAGCCTCCCTCTAAGGAGTGATGCACTCCCCCTGGATGATTGAAACCCTAGATAATTCGACCTCCCTCCTAGAGACCTCCAATGCTCCACAAACTCGCAAGAATGATAGATCGAGACACCGCAAGGAAAACCAAAATTCTCAAATCATCAGAATACCTGCTAGATCCTTGGATCTAGCCACCCTCCAAAGAATGATGGCCCTCCTCTTGGGGAAATCGTCCCACTCTTAATGCAAATCAATCCTCCATCAAAAAATCTTCGGAAGGAACCAAGAATGGTGCTATGGCACCTGCAAAGGAAGCCCAATACCTGGAATTCCCAAAATCTCTTCTCTTCAACCAAAACAAAAGAGCCTAGCTCCACAAGTGCGCGCCTCTTGCTGGAAACCCTCTGCTAGTGCGCCTTCTTTCTTCCTGCACATGTAAGTGATGTAGAACTCCTATGCAACTGAGTATATATGAAATAGAATGGTGTGGGGGAGTATTCATCCTCAAGACCAATATTGGGACAATCTAGGTGGAATCTTTCACTACTGAAACGTCCTGTAGGGTTTGTTAAGTCAAAACCCTCAAAACCCCCAAGGTGTGGGCTCACTAGCTAGAAGCCAGATATCAAAATATAATCATACATGAATGAGAGAATAGAGGCCCTTGCCTATCCTTTATACTTCCTTCTCACCTTGTCCCTCCAAAGTGACTTTCATTTTAATAATTATTAATTAAATAATTAAATCACTTTAATTAATTAATTAACCTTTTTACCTCTAAAAAACACCTTATCTCTCCTTGTGGCTTCCCTGGCCACTGCAAGTCACTTATCATCATACTATCTTGTAGTTTTGTTCCTCCCTATTCCAATGAGCTATTATATTGAGAGGTTCCTCCAAGTATTGTGCCCAAAATGACCTCTTCAGTGAATTTAATTAACCTATAGGTCAAAATACTCAAAATCATGGAAATCATCAAAATGCAACGTAACCAAAGACAATATGTGCAGAATGGATCATAATGATGAAATAGGATGAGCAATGCAAGACGGACCCCAAAATATCCCTCAATAGCTCATGTACTCACTATAATCTCCAACTGGCTACCCTGGTCATAATAACACTGTGTAATACCCTGATGTCCCAAAGTGGGGACATTACAAGTTATGATGCATATTAGATGGTTTGAAATAAGACAAAATTATCTGCAGCCCACTCAACTATCGCTAAAATCACCTCTATCCAGGTAAGACTATTGATTCTACCACACTGACATCACCGTCATCCCCCCACTGCCGCCCTGTGGCTTACCACTTTGACATCCACATGACACTTCCATGTCAGGAAATTATTCATCTCATGGGTGCATTTGGAACCTTGGGTATTTTTTATTCTATTTATGGGGGTAAAAATGCCCATCGAGGGCTTATTATGCCCGTTGAGGTGTAACATGTTGTCTCGAGATGTCAATTAAATGTGAATGGACATGAAATATTAGAAAGCACAGGGATTAATGGATGAACAAAGTGAGATTAAAAGTTCACATGATGTGGGCAAGGAAAATAGTTGGCATAGATCATTTGTGCCACCAAATAGGCTATGAGAGAATCTCAAGTCCAAAGTTAGTTAATTCTACCAGTGACATCATATGATGATCAGTCCTAATCGGTGCCATGTCTTAGTGTTACCCCTTTGTATAGCGAAGGGACACCAGATGTAAATGAAATTATAATTATGGACCTCCATCAATCTACTAATACATCAACTTGTAGTTGAAGTGAATCTATCACTACAAAACCAGTGCATTATAGTGGGCAGGATTGTTAGTGCTAGTCAGCTGAGACCTAAAACATTATGTCGACCATGGGAGAAACTTGGGGAGGATTCATGTGGCCACATTAAAGTCACAATACTACACTTGTATATTGTGGATTGTGCCACTAATCAAGAAGAACCAACCAAATCAACATCGATAGTCCAGAAGGCCCCAAGATGGAGAAAGGGGGATTCTCCAGTAATAGTGGGTAACTAAAGGAAGGAGCACATATTAAGGGGAGGAATTGATGATTCCAACACTGATGAGGGACTGTCACTATACAAGGAGATGAAAAAAAAATTACTTCCTCTTAAAACAATCTAAAAAAATCATTTTCGGTAGCCTAGGTGTCTCTTGCTGTCCGCGTATTGGTTGTAGGCCCTTTTGAGGTGGAGGCTTCCTTGACATGCTTCCCACCCAGTCACTTTTTTCCTTTTATTCTCCCTAGTCAATCCATCAAAATATCGAACCAAACAAATAAAAAACTCCCCACACCACTACCAACAACCAGGACTGTCACTATCACCACACTGGGAGGCCCCGTGTTTGAATCTATAAACTTTCTCATCACCCATTGGGTCTTGCAAGCTCGAGCTTCAATTATTGGTGTGCTCTTAATATTCATCATCATGTAATCTCTCTTATCACCAAATTCAATAATGAGAAAACCATGTGTACCTTATTCCCTCTCACGGTAATGAAACCTAGATGGCTGATATCTCCTTCTATATGCTTCAACATGATTGGGCATGAAAGATATGTACCAATTCCTTTTCCCTCCACCATATTCTCATGTTGAATATGCATGCCACTTGGACTATCCTCACCTTTAGTTGTCCTCTCCGTCATTTTAACCTTATTCTCGATCACATTCCATCTGCACCCAATCCCCATCATGTGGTGTGCTCATGGTGCTCGTTGCATTGGGCCAAATATGCTCCACATAGGCTCAATATATCCCACTGACGTCCACCCCATTTAGGAAAGGTGAGTCTATATTTATTAGGATGAACACCTTCTCTTTAATATCATTTTGAATTTGGTCCCTCGTCATGATGCAAGAGCATCGCCAACAAGGCAAACACAAGTGGAATACAACTGGATATGCACCATTGCGCATTTTGAAGACATTTTGAATTTCAAAAGATGGAACATTAATGTAATAGCTCGAGGAAGTGATTGTTCTTAAATGTTTGGAGCTTGTAACGCAAATCTTGAGCATTTTCTCTCATCTGTCAGTTGGAGGCATTTATTGTAATAAATGTAAAGTAGTTGTAGAGCTTTTAATTCTATAAGATAGATTAGAGTTGTAGGTGTGAAAACTCTAGAAAGCTTCCTCGCATCTATTGTATTGTATCATTATTCTCTTTGTAAGCTGTAGTGCAACAAAGCATAGGAGAATAGAGAAGAACAGAGTTGTAGAAGTTGTATAAGCAGATATTTGTTGCTATTGAATCCATGTATATAAGCACTTGAGTTAATATAAGAATGCGTTCACTCAATTTCATGGTGTTGTCATGGTTACTGTTTGTATCTATTGAATGGTATGCTTATAGTTTGTTTATATTCTCTGTTATGCATTTGTTTCAATTATTTATGTATGATTTCATGTTGAATGTATGAAGTCTGTGAGGGGGAGAGTATAAGTTTCAATTTATTCGCATCCTGAGAATTCCTGCAAGGAGTGAAGTTAAGGTCCGCAAGGAGTGTGTGATGATATTCTGGGTTTTACCTCAAAAACGCTCAAGAGAGATAGAGTTATTCTTATACCCATAGAGTGCAAGTGTAGCACAAAGTTGTTTCAGGGTGTGCGTAGGCTGAGGAGAAGTCTTTGAATTTACCAACCCAAGTGAGTGGTTGAAGAATTATGTTGCAAGGTGTGCACGGAATTGGGAGATATCAGATAATCAGAGGTTATTGTGAATGTCCCAAGGAGTGCGTGCAATAATCCCTTATATTTTTGTTGTTTTGTAGCAGAAGCCAAGCTCAAGAAGGATAGAGACTTCGAAGAATTTGAAGGAAAGATGAGGGTTGAAGTCACCTCACAGAAAAACTCATAAGAGTTAACGTCAAGTTCTTGGACTCAGAGTCATTGAAAACCTGAACGAAAGGTGGAATTTCTCGAAGGAATAAATACTAAAATTTTGTTAACCATTGGATCTAGTAGATCAACGGAGAGGATAAGGCTGATAGTCTTTTAGCACTCACAAGATCATGAGGGATAACAACCTTCATATTGGGATCAATGAGAGTTGTTGATTTAGAGATTTGAAGTTTTGACATTTCGGGAACCAAGAGTGTGGAAGAAACAACCAGCTGGGAGTCGCTATACGCGAAATCCCGAAACGATCTGGATCGTTGATCGCTAGAAGAATCTGGACCCTCGATTTGTGGAAAAGGAATATTGTGATTTCGGATATCGAGTGAAAGGAGATAAGTCACACCGTAATTCCTCGATACACGAAATCCTAACATGCTTAGAGGTAGGCCCCAGGTCATAGTTGAGGGTCATATGATGGATGCATAAGGGAGGAGCTAAGGACCATTAGCCCATTTCGGGACTTCAGTACTTGGAGGAGTCGGGGTGTATTGTAACTCAAATCCCCAATACACAAAATAGTGATGCGCCCTTTGGGGCTAAGGTCATGGTCATGCTGGTGGTCATGTGGGGTGGAGGTTCATGCTCATTTCTTGTTTGTGTGGGTGTAAATCCTAAGAAGATCCTGTGGTTATATGATTTTGGAGATTCCAACGGGGATTAGAGAGCTATTTCGGCTCAAGGGTGTTGAAGATCCATAGGCCGGGAGGTCAATGGACCCTGCTGAGGTAGGGGTCTGTGTCATGTGGTATCATAACTTAGCTAACAACTTTTGTTTTCTATAGAGGGAAGACATAGGACAATTGTGAATTGAATTCTACGTGGACAGTTTGAAACAATGTTGTCGAGAAGGCGTCAAGAAAGAATTTTACCTGATCCAACTATGGAAAGGGAAATGCGAGAAATTCATGCTCGGTAGATGCTATGGATACAACACAGAAATGAGCTTCAGATACTAGAGATGTCAGTGAATCCGAAAGAGAAAATGAGGCTGGAGCAGAAGAAGAAGTTGTAGCCAAATATGCTATAGAAGAACGTCTATTCAAACTTGTTGCAAGAATAGGTGCCAGAGCAAAGATGGATATATCGATGTATGAAGGCAACTTAGACATTGCGGAGCTATTAAATTGGTTTAGAGCTCTGGATAAATACTTTGATTATGAAGACATCGAGGAAGATGAGAAGGTTAAACATGTTGTCACTAGAATGAAAGGACATGCAACACTATGGTGGGATGAACTGTAGGCTGATAGGTGTTGCAAAGGAAAAAAAAATCAAAAGTTGGGATAGGATGGTAGCCAAGATGAAAGCCAAATTCATACCTAGAGATTACCAAATTAATCTATTCTGAAGAATGAAGAATTTGAGACAGAAAGGGATGACAGTGAAGGAATACACTGAGGAAGTTTGCAGGATCAACATTAGAGATGGTCATCGTGAGAGTGATGATGAGAAAGTTTCCAGATATATGAATGGCTTGAGATATGAAATTCAGGATGAAAGGAGCATGGTGACAATAAAAAATGTGGAAGATGCTTATCAGGTTGCTCTGAAAGTAGAAGAAAATTTAGCTCGGAAACAAGGTCAAAGGGGTAGAGGTAGAAGTTAGAGCAGAGGCAAAGCAATTTCCCAGGATAGAGTACAGAAGCCCAAGGATGAAGAGAAAAAGTCTTATAACTACCTAGAAAGGTGAGGAAGTTCAAAGGAAATATAGTATGCCGACAGGAATAATTTTCCTTGAGCCAGAGGAAGAGGAAGAGGCTGAGGAGGTGAGATAAAATGTTTTGTCTGTGGAAAGATTGAACACAAATCTTTTGAATGTCCTGATAGAAAAAGAGATGGAGGAGGCGAAGCTCACATTTCAGAAGTGCAGAGGCGAAATGTTGAGGCAGAAGATGCAGAAGGAGGAAGATCCTTAATGATGAGGAAAATTCTCTTGAAGCCAGAGAAAGACATGGAGAATCCAGTCCAAATAAATAGTTTGTTTATAACTGCTTGCAAGACCAAGGATAGGGTATGCAAGGTAATAGTTGACAGTGGAAGCACAGATAATATAGTATCCACATAGATGGTGGAGAAGATGGAATTGGAGACAGTTGCATATCCAAGCCCATATAAGGTTTTGTGGTTGCAAAAGGGACCTCAGGTAATAGTCACTAAACAATTTTTAGTTGAATTTAAGATAGGGGGAAATAGATATGAGATCTTATGTGATGTTATTCCCATGGATCTCTGTCATGTTTTGTTGGGGAGACTGTGGAAATATGACATAAATGTTGTTCATGATGGGAGAAAGAACACATACACCTTGGAAAAGAATGGTAGGACACATATGTCGCTGCCAATTAAAGAGAATAAGGTGAAAGAAGAAACAAGAAATATTATACTTCTCATGAGTGGGAAGGAACTTCTAGATGAAGTCAAGAAGGAACAATACATGCAGTTTGTTGTAGTAAAAAAACCTAGAGTCATCTTGACTAGTATCTCAATAGATGATCTACCTGATGCAATTCGGGAAATGCTGGAGAATTTCGTTGATATAGTGGTGGACGATTTACCTTGTTCATTTCCACCCATCAAAAGTATAAGCCATCACATTGAACTTATACCAAGAGTGTCTTTACCAAACAAAGTAGCATACTGATTGATGCCGCTGGAGAATGAAGAGGCCAAGAAGCAAGTCTAGGATTTGATGGAAAAAGGATTAATCAGAGAAATATTGAGTCCATGTGTTGTACCAACAGTGTTAAGTCCAAATAAGGATGGTGGATGGAGGATGTGTATATGCTCAAGGGCTATAAACAAAATCACCATCAGGTATATATTTCCTTTACCCAGGATGGATGACTCGATGGATTGCTTGAGTGGGGCAAATTTGTTTTCAAAACTTAATTTGAAAAGAGGATATCATCAGATTAGAATGAGGGAAGGTGTTGAATGGAAGACATCATTCAAGACGAATGAAGGATTATATGAATGGATTGTCATGCCATTTGGTTTGACAAATGCACCAAGTACTTTCATGAGATTGATGAACAAAGTCTTGAAATATTTTATTGGAAAGTTTGTAATTGTGTATCTTGATGATAGACTGATCTTCAGTAAGACTGAGGAAGAAAATTTGAAACATTTAACTCTAGTGATGAGGAGGTTGCAGCAAGAGAAGTTGTTGATAAATATAAAGAAGTCATCTTTCATGAAGAAAGAACTCATTTATTTGGGTTTTGTGATCTCTTCAAATGACTTGAAGATGGATCCTGAAAAGATAAAAGCAATCAAAGAATGACCATCGCCAAGGAATATCTTTGAACTCATAATCTTCCACGGACTATCCAGTTTTTACAGGAAGTTGATCAGAAAGTTCAGTGGAATTTTTGCACCAATGATGGATACAGTCAAGAAAAGACATAAATATTTTCATTGGATAGAGGAAGAAGAGAAGTGTTTCAAGTTGTTAAAGGAGAAGATAACTGAACAACCAGTTATGGTTCTGCCAGATTTCAGTAAAACATTTTAAGTGAGATGTGATGCAAGCGGATTTGTGATCAGAGCCGTCTTAAGTCAAGACAATAGGCCAGTTGAATACTTCAGTGAGAATTTGAATGATGCTAAAAGTAATTACTCCACTTACGATAAAGAGTTTTATGCAGTCATACAAGCACTGAAGAAATGGAGGCACTACTTGGTTTTGAAAGAGTTTGTTTTGTATAACAACAATCATGCTTTACAATTCATAACCAGATAGGAGAAATTGAACCAGAAACATGCAAAATGGGTTGAATTTATGCAAAAATTTACTTTTGTTATAAAGCACATTTATGGAATTGCTAACAAGTTTGTTGATGCATTGAGCAGGAAATGTTTGATTCTGCAGGAGTTTCGTGTGAAGACCTTAGGTTTTGAGAGCCTTAAGGAAATGTATAGAGATGATTCAGATTTTAGGGACGCTTATGAAGCATGTGAAAATCTTGTTCTGAGAGATAGGAGCCAATGGATCAAATACTTGATTCAGGATGGATTATTATTCAAAGGAAATCAGTTGTGTATCCTGAAGAGTTCTATGAGAGAAAACCTTTTGAAGGAAAAACATAGTGGGGGATTGGCTGGACATTTCGGGCATGACAAAACATTTGTGCAAATGAAAAATTTATATTATTGGCCAGAGATGAGGACAAATGTGCGTAAATTTGTTAACAAATGTAGAATTTTCCAGCACACAAAAGGGAAAAGGCAGAATACAGGGTTGTATCGACCATTTCCAATACCAGAGACGCAGTGGGACGTGATAAGCATGGATTTTTTGTTAGGACTGCCAAGGACACAAAGAGGTTGTGATTCCATATTACAATCTCCAAGGACACAAAGAGGTTGTAGAGATTTTAATTCGATAATATATCTTAGAGTTATAGGAGGAAAAACTATAGAAATCTCCCTTGCATGTATTATATTGTATCATTATTCTCTTTGTAAACTATAGCGCAAGATAGCATAGGAGAATAGAGAAGAACAAAGTTGTAGAAGTTGTATAAGCATATAGATATTTCTATTAAATCCATGTACAAAAGCACTTGAGTTAATATAAGAATGCTTTTACTCAATTTCATGGTGTTGTCATGGTTACTATTTGTATCTATTGAATTGTATGCTTACAGTTTTTTTATATTCTATGTTATGCATTTGTTTCAATTCTTTATGTATGATTTCATGTTGAATGTATGAAGTGTGTGAGGGTGAGAGTATAAGTTTCAATTTCTTCTCATCCTGATAATTCTTGCAAGGATTACAGTTAAGGTTCGCAAGGAGTGCGTGATGATATTCCGGGTTTTACCTTAGAAAAGATCAGGAGAGATAGAGTTGTTCTTATACCCACAGAGTTCAAGTGTAGCACAAATCTGTTGCAAGGTGTGCACAGGCTGAGGAGAAGTCTTTGAATTTACCAACCTAAGTGAGTGGTTGAATAAATTTGTTGCAAGGTGTCTGCAGACTTGGGATATGTCAGATAATAAGAGGTTATTGTGAATTCCGCAAGGAATGCATGCAAGAATCCCTTAAAATTTTGTTGGTTTGCAGCAGAAGCCAAGCTTAGGAAGGATAGAGACTTCGAAGGAAGGACGAGGGTCGAATTCACCTCGCAGAAGTTAAACTCAAAATATTTGGCATCAAGTTCTTTGACTAGGAGTCATTGAAAACCTGAACGGACGGTGGAATTTATCGGAGGAAGAAATACCAAAATTTCATGAACCATTGGATCAAGTAGATCAACGGAGAGGATAAGGTTGATATTCTTTCATCACTAACAAGCTTAGGAGGGATAGCAGCCATCATATTGGGATCAACGAGAGTTGTTGATTTAAATCTTTGAAGTTTCATCATTTCAGGAACTGGGAGTGGGGAAGAAACAATCACTTGAGAGTCGTGATACACAAAATACTGAAACGATATGGATCGTTGATCTCTAGAAGGATTTGGATCGTCGATCTGTGGCAAAGGAATATTGTGATTTCGCCTATCGGGCGAAAGGAGATAAGCCACATCACAATTCCCTGATATGCGAAATCCCGATGCGCTCAGAGGTAGGACCCAGGTTGCAGTTGAGGATCATATGACGGATGCATAAGGGAGGAGTTAAGGATCGTTAGCCCATTTCAGGACTTCGGGGCTCGGAGGAGTCGAGGTGTCTTTTAACTCAAATCCATGATACGTGAAATAGCGATGTGCCCTTTGGGACTGAGGTCGTGGTTACACTGGTGGTCATGTGGGATGGAGGTTTACACCCAATGATTGTTTGCGAGGGTGTAACTCCTAAGAAGGACATGTGGTTATATGCTTTTGGAGATTTCAACGGGGATCAGAGAGTTATTTTGGCTCAAGGGTGTTGTAGATCCATAGGCCAGGAGGTCAGTGGACCCTTCTGAGGTAGGGGTCTTCATCATGTCATTCATAGGTTATGCTAATAGGGATGAGAGACACCAACATTGTCCATATAATCCAACAGAGAATTTTATTTTTGGCTTACATGATTAGGGATGATTATAGGGATATGATTGGCTACCCTTTCCACTATTGACAAGCCATATGATAGACACCAATGAGTGGATATTTTTTCATGGTGAGTACCATTCAAAATCCATATTAATGCCGTGATCGTCAACTAAGAATCACCTTCCACCATGACAAATTTATACCCTTTTTCTTTAGTTATCCTTAAACCCCTTATGAGACATGCCAATTCTGCGTCATTATTCATATTATGCCACAAATTGGTCGCATAGAGTGCATGAATCATACCCTTTGGGCCTCTATAGACTCTCCCCTGCTCTGCTTGTCTTGGGTTTCCTTTTGAAGAACCATCGAAATTTAAATTCAAGAATCCTGTCAATGGTGGTTTCCATTTATTGCTTGATTGAGGACACGATGGTTTCTATACCTTTCATGTTTGGTGGTATTAGGGATGAAGCTTCCAATTGTTGAATATTATTGCATCTTCCTTTTATAATACTACTTCTTTATTTGTCCATGCCACGATGGCGATGAATTCATTCATGTTAGACTCCACAATGTGCTAGACCTGATCCATTGACAATTGTTTTATTTTCAATATCTTTCTATTTCTTTCCTTCCAAATATTGCATAAAAGGAATCCTGGGAAGGTGTTCCAAGCTATGTTGAGAGAATTAGATTCATGAAGGTATCTATTTCCCATTGTTGGAGTTACTTCACACACACCTAAGATTTATTTTTCCTAAGGTTATTCCTTGTTTATTAGTCATAATTAGTCATTATCTAGTCTCTTATATTTTAGGGGAGGATATTCCACCTGGAGAATATTCTCTTTCATTTGACACTTCAGTTTGACTAGTTGAGTTGAGTTTAGATGTTGCATTGGTTTTTTCACCATGCAACATTGAGATCATCACCAACTCACTACTCTTTGTTCAGTTAGTTAACTGAAGACTAGTTGACTAGTTAACTCAGCTAGGTGGCAGTTCACTCCCATAACTACCTGAGAGACTAGACAAGGTGGCAGTTCACTCCCATAATTGTTGGTGTGTGTCCATATCAATCTAGACCACCACTATGGCTCATTAGTTACTCATTTATTCTATATATATTGTAAATTATTCACTCTTTGAGTGTGGAATAGGGTTAATGAGAATTCTTCCATTCTTTCTATCTTGCTTCTTCTTTCTCAATTTCTCTCTTCAAATGTGTGTAGTATTTTCTAGCTAGATCTATTTTCTGCAGGTTCAACACATTTAAATGGTGTCAAATTTGAGGAACTGCTAAGCAAAAGCTACACCAAATCATTTTTTGTAGGTACAAAATATTGAAGACAACAAAAAGATGGATTATTCACCGTAAATACTTCTCACGCCTCATAACTATTTGGAATGGAAGCCAAAAATTCTGCTTCATCTTAGATGTAGAGGCTTGTAACAAATAACTATGGCGATGGAATTAGAGCCTGATTCTGTTGATGATAAAATGACTTTCTCAATAGACACGATATGGCCATAGGAAGTATCGGCATGTCTGTTTCTCCTGAACTTTTCCTTCAAGTATATCAAGAATCACAAGGATTAACTCCAAATGAATTATGGACCAAATTGGAGGTTCTATTTGGGAATAAAGAATATTGTGAATATTTCATGCAAGAGGTCGAACATATAGATCCAGAAGAGAAACCATTAGAAGATCAAGCCTCTTATTCTGAAGAGTCTTCTACACAAGTGTCTACAGAAATTTGTATTCCATTAATTGAAGATGATGTCTACTCCATTTCAAATTTATTTTATGAAATTCATGTGGAAGATATATGGAATGCATCTTAGGTGTCACATGCAGACACTTTTGCATGCACCATGCATGCATCTCAGGAGTCAAAAAGGAGCCATGCACATCAGATGCCATTCTGATATTTTCTAATAAAAAAATTCAAAAACAAATTGGATATTTGAATTCCTCTTGGCAAAATATCCAATTTAAAAAAAACACCGAAATGGAGTCTAGAAAGTGAAGTTATGATCGTTTTAAAATCAACAAAATTTCAACATTTTTCTGGAAAAGGCTGCACGGTTTTCAAAATTTCATCCAAAATTTATTTGGATACTATTCATTACAAGAAGATAAAGTGGATATGTGTGGAAATATCAATGATGCATATACTTCATCATATCCGTGCAGACATCTACATCTTCAACAAAATCTTCAAAGAAGACAAACTTGCATAGTTGCGAGGTCTTCTTGGAGTGAAGGACATGGTTGCTTGGCAACTGCCTTTTGTTCCTTATCATTTTTTAGTTTATACATTTTAATTTGAGGGGGGGTTTTGTTCCCATGAGGTTTTCCCTCTTTCCTCATTTAGTTCAATGTATCTTTTGTATTTGGGTACTTAACATGGCCTCGTAGCCGGGACCCATTCTTTATTTTCACCATAGTGATGTTCAAGGGGGGGTGTTGGAGTTACTTCACACACAACTAGGATTTATTTTTCCTAAGGTTATTCCTTGTTTATTAGTCATAATTAGTCATTATCTAGTCTCTTATATTTTAGGGGAGAATATTCCACCTAGAGAATATTCTCTTTCAGTTGACACTTCAGTTTGACTAATTGAGTTGAGTTTAGATGTTGCATTGGTTTTTTCACCATGCAAAATTGGGATCATCACCAACTCACTACTCTTTGTTCAGTCAGTTAACTGAAG
>CBVK0100094556.1:0-11948 GCA_900067695.1 Picea abies | reverse complement strand
GTCTCATGCTACAGCTTGAGGAGAAGATCCAAGTCATGGATCAAGGAGTGCAGAAGTTTTTTCACAAGATAGATGCTCTGCAAAGAAAGGGCCTACCTGGTATGAAGCTCATAAATGACAAATTTATGACACTTCCTGATTATAAGAAAAGGTTGGCTGAAGTGTCTAAGGACAATTCTAAGTTTGCAGGTATACAGGGAACCATCACAGGGAGAGCATTCATGGATGCCTTGCAGTTGGATATTGGTATCCAGCATGAAATTAAGCACATCTTCTTCACCAAGCCTACATTTTCTAAGTACACAAACATGGATGAAGTGTACCGAAGGTTGCTCAAAGTCACAGTGCCAGGTCACATCAAGTGGCGAGAACTGTGCAATCTACTAGACTAAGCAGATGAGTTGTTGCATCCAGTCACCTGTCCTGTCAGAAGAGGTTGTGATGGCACCTCGCCAACGGCCTACCCCAGGAATCCAGCAAACAGTTGTAATGAGTCATCAAAACAGTTTTGATTAGTTAAGTTAGTTAGTCTAAAAATAGTATGAGCACGTCCTGATCAATTATGACAGGAGCGTATGTATTTTGTTACAAATACTTATTTTTCAGATGTATTGAGGTTTGTTGATGGGCACACCCGATTTCTATCAAGCTGTATCATTTTTTAAGAGATCCACCATTAATAAAGAAGAGGCATTTTACAGGATTCTTGCGTATGTTCACTGGTGATGTGATTCCACCGCACCAGAGAACATATCTATCATCTTCCCATTGCTTCCCCGTCCTTTTCCTCGACCCCCAGTAGAACCCACTAACGTTGTTTGTTGCAGGTACAGTTGCTGAGATGGTGTCTAAAACGAATCCAGCTGAAGAGGAAGAGAATCTATTTGTTCCTCCTCCAGTTGACTTGGATAAAATTCCCCTGGTCGACAAGGACCATTTGATAGCCGATACCATATGCAGTTTCGAATTCTCTGATCTCCAGTCATGGCTCCGGAAGGTTTTCCTGGCCCAGAGCGACGAAATTGGACTCTGGGAGTCCAATTTACCTCTGTACCTCTTCCCTCAAATCCATAATTTCCCCAAATTTTCCCTCCATTGCCAGGTCCACTACGTCCCTAACCAGAAAGCCATTGTTTCCTCGTCTGGGGACATCCTCTTCTTCATCACCCCAGAGGATATCGACCAAATGCTGCAAATCACCTGAGCGGAAGCTGAGTCACCCTTTAACTTAGAAATCCTCATCGAGCTGTACCAGAAAATGACCTTCCCACAAAGAGCTCAAATTTTTGAGCTTTTTCTTCCCACTTCAGCTCCACTCCCGTCCACCAATCCCCAGTACCCCTCATCTATGTTTTCTACCAAAGGGAATCAGACTATTTCATCTCTGTGTGCCCTGCTTGGGTATTATTATGATCAGTGGGTGGATGAGCCCATCATGGGCTTCCTATCTATCTTCTCAAATGATGAACAGTCGACCACGCAATTCGATTACAGCACTTTCCTAGCCAACAATATCCATGAGCAGTTCGTCAATTTCCCCACCGAAGGCATGTTCAAGTATTCATCCATTCTGGCTTACATGTTCCTCTATTTCCAAGCCGACAGGTTCAACTTCTCCATGCAGAAGATGAACGCCGACGGGAATCCCCAGCCAGTCACGGCGTGGACTTCTCTTCTAAAGCACAATTTGGTTGAATATGACTTCACGGATTTCATTGACCAGTTTTACCACCCTGTGGTAAGTATGTTGCGTCGCATGCCTGAGCCGCGAATAAATGATGAGTTCCAGAGGATCCTGCACCTCTCGGACAACGTTCAGATGGGAGACTGGTATTTATGCCAGAATCACACAGAAATCAGAATCTTTGGGTGCGAATTGGCACCTTATAAACTGCCTCGGTATGTATCGGTAAGGGTCTTCGCACTAGAATATATAAGGCAAATTATGAATTCTGACGATATTCACTTTGTTTCTCTTAAGAAAAAGCAGCAACTAAGAATCAAGGGTCAAATTGGCCCTTTCATCTGCAACAGTCGAGGTGCAGGGGAAGAAGCAGATCGAATTTTGAAGGGTATGAATTTCTCCACAAGTTTCATCTGGTGTTATGATCCGCATGGGATCATTTCAGACATGAGGGTAAAAAACAGAAATACCCCGTATACTCACGAGCCCAAGCCAGACATCGAAAAATTTGTGAATCAGGCAGTATGGCTACTTGATACTTTGTTAGACTTGGAATAGCAGGCGCCCTCAACAAGCGCGCTACCTGCTACCATGCCTCAGGTCCTCAAGGAGAAGAGTCCTCGACAGGAATCATCTCCTCCTGTGACTGAGGTGTCTTCAGAGGAATTCCACATTCATTCCAAGAAGTCGAAGACAGTCTCAACTCCTAGCACTACAACAGAAGCTACCACAGTGACTACCATAGTGGCCACCACTGGGGCCAAGCAATTTAGTTTCCCTTTCGGCTCCAAATAGCATAAAGAGGGAACGAAAGTAATAGAACCCAAAGATTCTCCCTTGGATACTCTGCCAAGCAAGACTGGGCCCAAGCTGGGCATTTTTTAAAAATATGACTTGATCAGAAAGAGGAACCAGATGCTCACAAGCAGCACCTATGCACAGTTCCAGAAGCAGTCCTCCACTGCCCAGCATAGACTCCTTTCATCATTTGATACAGAAAAGGGTAGGATGCATATGGCATTCCTACAAGCACAGGTGGCGGATCCCAAGGTAATGTCTTATTACAAGAGGGCCATGTTTGGGTTTCAAACAAAGGATGTGCATCCGGCAGATCAGATGGATCTGCACAAGCAAACGGGAGAAATGATTTTTCGTACTTTGGCCCACGCTTCAACTTCTACATCAAAGTTTCGGGTGGCTTTGAGCAATGCCCAGACTCAACTGAAGCTGGAGAAAATATCTTCCTTTGCGAAAGATAATCAGATAAAGACACTGGAGGAGTTGGTCCTCAAAATAGGTTACGATCCTGCAAACGTCAAGGCCGTTGAGGAAATGATTAAAAAGAAGAATGTCGACATCGCATCATTGAGAAAACAACTAAGTCTCCCTCCAACAGAGAACCCACAGACAAAGGAAATAGCTGAAAAAGAAGGCGAAAAAGATGAGATGTTGAAATTAATCTTGGAGCAGAATGTGCAGTTAAAGGAGATGGAGGCAGATATGGAGAGACTTCTCAAGGAGAAAGAGCAGGCAAAGCCAATGGAAGGCATTCCATTGAGCGTTATCCCAATTGCAAGGCTGAGCACGACGACAGTGGTAGTCATTCCATCTGCAGCATCAGTGCCCGTACTAGAAGGAGCAACAGACCTGGCCAAGTCTATGGAGAGAATGAACCTGCAAGAGTCAGAGATCAGCAGAATCAAGAAAGAAGTGGAAAATCTCCAAGAGCTAAAGATTTCTTTCCAGACGCGTTTGTCTAAAGAAAAATAGGTGCTTCAATTAAGAAATTCTTAACTGCTTGTTAGTTGAAGTTATTTTCCTCATATGTTCTTCCATTCATCATTTTAAATATTAAAGATCCAGTGAATGTATTACCTCGCCCTGTGGAAAACTTCTTTGGCATTTCTGGTTATTTCTCGGATTTGACTTAAACAGACCCCATAGCCCAATGGACGTGTAGTTTGTCTCAACCAACTTTACAAACTCTCTACAACAAGACCAACGATTTCTTTAACTAGCCTAATATCTGAAAATAAACAAAGCTAAATCATACAGAGAGATCCCTCTCTAGAGCTGGAAGGGATAGATCCCAGCTCTAAAGTGGTTGGTTAAGGTTACCTTAGTAAATTTCTTCTTTTTCAACCTCTAGGAAATTTACCGAGTGCTAACATAAATGGCGACTCCACTGGGGACGAACTAAAACTGATCTCTCACTACTTCTTTCCCCTTAAGAAAGTTCTGACTTAGAAAAGAAAGTAATATTTAGAGGTTGATTAACTCTATATATATTACTTCCATTATCTTTCCTAGTACCTTTGTCCCTCTATGACTGTCCCTGCAGCAATACAACCCAACATCGAGCCTGGACTATCGAATCAAACTCATATTGCGTCCAACCTTTTTGACTTAATCCTCCAAATAGAAAATAACCGGGAAGAGCTCGAACGTTCGTGGGCAGCCATCGAACGTGACATAGTTGCTCAGGAACAATTGGAAGTTAGGCGACGTCAGCATAGAAATTTCCCTTAGTTTTCATTTATCATAAAATAAAAATATATATATATATACCCAAACAAAGTTTTGGCTCCCAAGAAAGTCCACACTCGATCTCATCCAAACCCAGATCCCTCCGCAGCATTAGATAACCCCAAGCAATTATTGAGGCGAAAGACCTTTGTTTCCAGTTCAGCGAGCAGTACTCCACTTCACAAGTCTCCTTCTTTTTCCGGAGAACCAGATAGCTCACAAAGCCTTGCTCTTGAGCCTTTTCCGCTACGAAACCTGGTTAGAGCTCGATCCGAAACCTTTGTGTCTAAGCTCATCTTCGACCCAACCGTGGTGCAACCTCGAACCCCCGAAGTCTCGTCTCCTACGACTAAGCTACGAATCAATACCTCAGCCCCACCCAGTCCTTCGTCACCCTCGTCTTCAGTTGTTACCTCTCCTACCACCCCGGTCGTCGTTCCGCCTCTCCCGCCCATCATGGCAGCTAGATATGCACCTTTGGTGTTGGCTGCACCTCTGCATGCCATGCCCCAAGACTACCAGACTAGACTGCCACAGTTTGATGACAAAGGAACATTAAACGCACAACAACATGTGGATAAAATGAACGACTACTTGGATTTACAAGAAGTGGACGAAGTCGACGTTCAAATGAGACTCTTCGCCCAGATTCTGACAGGAGATGCCAAGAAGTGGTTTAAAGCCTTACCCGCAGCATCAATCCCTGACCTTGTCGCGTTCCAAAGAATTTTCCTCGACAGATGGGAGGTAAAGAAAAACCCTCTCCAAATACTGTCTGAGTACGAGAACATAAAGAGAAATCAAGGTGAGACAGTCCAAGACTATTGCACCCATTTTAATAATTTGTATAATGTAATCCCGAATGAAATCAAACCTCCCCCGGGGTTGGCATTGATTAAATTTCCTGATGGGTTCGATGCTGACAAGTCATACCAATTGAGATAAAGAAATGTTGCCACCCTTGAAGACATGCAGAAATGTGCTATTAGTGTGGAGGAAAATCTGTTGGCGAAACAGGCCTGACAAAGGTCAGAAAGAAGGGTCACTATCAAAGAAGAGCCTTCCACGTCAACCACAGATTCCAAATGGGATTCTTTGGCCCATACAATGGAATTAATGATGGAAAGAATAAATTTGTCCGACAGAAACCCTCCCAGGGACAACGCACCTACTCCTCAGATTCGGAACCCCAATTTCAAGAGAAACCCTCCTCAAATCAAACAAAGAGATCAAAGAGATCAAAGAGATCAGAGACGTCCTGATCGACCGATCAGGCCTCCCTTGCAAGAAAACTCTGTTGATGATGGGGGGGAAGTAAATGAGGAATTGGAGGACACTCATATCAACCTCATGGGCATTCATGATAATGAGGCCATTTTCCTCACTCGAGAAGAGCAGGAACTCTTCCTGCTAAATCAAACAAAGGTAAGTGAGGAGGCCAAGGATGCAGGACAGCAGGCCTGTGAAAATGATATCTTGGAGGTGCAAAGCCAATACCATATGCAAAGTAAGAAGGCAGAAGGAAATTCCTCGAAAAGGACGTCTGGAACACAGAAAGTATCTGAAACGGAGAAAAGTCTCGAGAAGAGCACTGTAGAAAAGTCTCCTGAGAAAGGTAGAACTGATGCTCCGGTGAAGAAAAACATCACTATACTGAAAAGACCGATACAGCCCGAAGTTTCACCTGTTAACCTGCCTAGTACTTCTGGCCGGAAAGATATGGTGGATCAACAAGAACCAATGGGTCAGACCCGAACACCAGCACCTTTTAGCCTAGAGGCTGAGTTGGCCAAAATCAAAATTCTTGTTCCATTGACGGAGTTGATAAGCAGAGGCGGTTATCGATCACAGGTACTGAAAGTGTTAGCCATTGAACCTGACTTAGGCACCGAAGCCTTAATTGTTGGGCTAGTGACTCATTCTGACACCGTGAACCTGGCCGATGATCATCCCGAACTCCTTTTCGGACCTGAGGTGGATGGTCGAGACGATACCGGTGATGTGGCTCCCTTTTACATTAGTTTGAACATACATGATTTGATATTGCATAACGCCATGTTGGATTCAGGTGCCTCACACAATTTAATGCCTAAGGCGGTAATGGAAAAACTAGGATTGGAGGTCACTCGACCTTACAAAGATCTGCACTCGTTTGACTCCAGCAAAGTCAAATGTATTGGTTTGATCAAAGATCTCTACATAAACTTGGTTCAGATCCCTTCGAAAAGCATGGTGATGGATGTAGTGGTTGTCGACATCCTGCCTAAATATGGTATGTTGTTATCCCGCTCTTGGGGAGCTAAGTTGAAGGGAACCTTGCAGCTGGATATGTCTTACGCCACTATCCCAGTGTTTGGACAACAAAGGAGGTTATACATAGAAACGTTGATGAAGTATATGGTCAGCAGTCAAGAGAAACCTCACAATTACCCCCTTTACTCTGCTCACTTAGACCTGGATTCGTTCATCCTATACAATGATGGTGATACCGAAGAGCCCGACAAACAGCTGGTGGAAGAGGTAGCTAGTCAATATTAATGTCCAGAAAGCGGTGAAGCAGCAAAGATGGAGAATGTGATCACTGAAGAGTTCCCTGCTGATTTCTGGAGTATGGATTTTGATGGAGCCATGAGTAAAGAAGGGGCAGGAGCTGGTGTCTGGTTTCATAATCATCAAAAAAGGTATTCAGAAAATCATTCCTATAAGTTAAATTTCCATTGCACTAAAAACGTTGCTGAGTATGAAGCTTTAATGCTAGGACTCAAGCTGTTGAAAAAGGTGGGCGCTAAGAAAATAATGGTAAGGGGTGATTATGAATTGATTATTAAACAAATCAAAGGTGAATACGCCGCTAAACATGCATGACTTAGAGCCTACAGGAATGTCGCTCTCGATGCTTTGAAGTGTTTTAACGAGTTAGACTTGCAGGTCATGCCTAGAGGACAGAATATTCTGGCGGACGGATTAGCTACGTCTTTTGCTTCATGTAAGATCCCTTTCCAACAAACTCACCCATACACGGTGGAAGTGAAATGCAGACCGACAGTGCCTGATAATATTAGGTACTGGAAAGTGTTTGGAAATGACAATCAAATAGAGGATTTTCTGCAATGCAAGAATGATTTTGAATGTACAAACATAGATGTAGAAAATGAGAATGAAAATGTAAATAATTCTGAGTTTGAAATAGATAGTGTTAATACTGTAAATATAGTAGATACAGAAGACACAGTAGATTTAGGAGAGTCTGGAGACGACGAACTGGAGGCCGAATTTTTGCAACTAAAGAGCAATATTCTACCTAGAGGTCTTGTCCCTTTAGAAGATCTGTTTGACAATGACGACGTAGCTAAGAAACCAAAAATAGAATCCCACGGGCAAGAGGTGGAGGACTGCAATATAGGAACTGACGAGAAGCCTAGGATGGTCAAACTGTCCAAATCTTTACCCCCAGAGAAAAAACTTAAGTACATTGAGCTATTCAAGGAGTATTCAGACGTTTTTGCCTGGAGCTATGAAGACTTGAAAGCCTATGACACCAGCATTATACAACACAGGATTCCCATAAAGGAAGACCAGAAACCGTTTAGGCAGAAACTTAGGAGGATTAATCCCAAGTTGCTTCCCTTGATAGAAAAAGAGATTAAAAAAATGTATGATGCTAAGATCATAGTCCCACTACGTTTCTCTAAGTGGGTTTCTAATTTAGTCCCTACCCGCAAGAAAACCGGTGAAATCAGAATCTGCATTGATTTCTGAAATCTAAACAAAGCGTCCTTAAAGGATAACTACCCCTT
The DNA here is from genome assembly GCA_900067695.1 of Picea abies. Classification (NCBI taxonomy): domain Eukaryota; kingdom Viridiplantae; phylum Streptophyta; class Pinopsida; order Pinales; family Pinaceae; genus Picea; species Picea abies. The sequence continues at coordinate 3,941 of CBVK0100094556.1, read as the reverse complement.
GCCCAAAATGGATCACCTCCTGCAAAGAGTGGTCGAGTCTAGTCGAATTTCTCTGTTAGATGGTTTCTCAGGTTACAACCAGGTCCTAGTTCACCCCAACGATCAGGAAAAAACCACTTTCACCACTCCATGGGGCACTTTCATGTATGTGAAGATGCCTTTTGGTCTGATGAACGTTGGAGCTACCTTCCAGAGGGAGATGGACATCGCCTTCATAGAAGATTCAGGTAAGTTTATCGTCGTTTATCTGGATGATGTAACTGTATTCTCCCAATCTGATGATGAACACCTGCGGCACCTTAGAGACTCCACTGGGGACGAACTGAAACTGATATCTCACTACTTCTTTCCCCTTAAGAAAGTTTTGACTTAGAAAAGAGAGTAATATTTAGAGGTTGATTAACTCTGTATATATTACTTCCATTATCTTTCCTGGTACCTTTGTCCCTCTATGACTGTCCCTGCAGCAATACAACCCAACATCGAGCCTGGACTATCGAATCAAACTCATATTGCATCCAACCTTTTTGACTTAATCCTCCAAACAGCAAATAACCGGGAAGAGCTCGAACGTTCGTGGGCAGCCATCGAACGTGACATAGTTGCTCAGGAACAATTGGAAGTTAGGTGACGTCAGCATAGAAATTTCCCTTGGTTTGCATTTATCATAAAATAAAAATATATATATATAAACACAAGCAAAGTTCTGGCTCCCAAGAAAGTCCACACTCGATCTCATCCAGACCCAGATCCCTCCGCAGCATTAGATAACCCTGAGCAATTATTGAGGCGAAAGACCTTCATTTCCAGTTCAGTGAGTAGTACTCCACTTCACAAGTCTCCTTCTTTTTCCGGAGAACCAGATAGCTCACAAAGCCTTGATCTTGAGCCTTTTCCGCTATGAAACCTGGTTAGAGCTCGGTCCGAAACCTTTGTGTCTAAGCTCATCTTCGACCCAACCTCCTGCAAAGAGTGGTCGGGTCTAGTCGAATTTCTCTGTTAGATGGTTTCTCAGGTTACAACCAGGTCCTAGTTCACCACGACAATCAGGAAAAAACCGCTTTCACCACTCCATGGGGAACTTTCATGTATGTGAAGATGCCTTTTGGTATGATGAATGCTGGAGCTACCTTCCAGAGGGCGATGGACATCGCCTTCATAGAAGAGTCAGGTAATTTTATCGTCATTTATCTGGATGATGTAACTGTATTCTCCCAATCTGATGATGAACACCTGCGGCACCTTAGACGGGTTTTCGAAAAATGTAGAAGGTTCAGGATTTCTTTAAATCCCAAGAAATGCCTCTTTGGGTTAGAAGAAGGCAAACTGCTGGGACACATCATCTCTAAAGAAGGCATCAGAATTGACCCCAGCAGAATAGAGGCCATACTAAAGTTAGAACACCCAAGGAATCTAAAAGAACTACAATCCTTTATAGGGCAAATTAACTTTCTTTGAAGATTCATTCCTAATCTAGCTGAGCTCCTCCAAAATATCACAAACATGCTCAAAAAGGATGCTAAAATAAAATGGGACTCAGAGTCCAGACAATCCTTCGAACAGGTCAAACGAGCTCTCACAGAGGTGCCAGTTCTGATTAGTCCCGATTTCACAAAAGATTTCTATCTTTTCTCTTTCGCCTCGGAACATACTATAGCGGTTGTATTACTGCAGAAGAACAGTGAAGGGTACGAACAACCCATAGCTTTCTTCAGCAAAGATCTAAGAGATGTTGCACTGAACTATAATATTATGGAGAAACCAGCTTTTTCTTTGGTAAAGGCTATAAACGACTTCAGGGTCTATATTCTCCATTCACATGTCATGGCATATGTTCCAAACGCGGAAGTGAAAGATATATTGACCCAAGACAACCCTGATGGGAGAAGGGGAAAGTGGATTGCAGTTATTCTAGAATACGACATTGAAATTAAGCCCACAAAATTGATCAAAGGCCAAGGCCTCGCCAAATTGATGGCTGAATCTAACTTTCAGGCTCTTGACATTAATTTTCTAGATGTGGCAGATGAACAGGGTGAGATGGCGACTCCAAACGTTAAAGAGGTTTTCCTAAACTCTCCTTGGTATGCAGACCTTATTTTTGTTTTACAAAATTTACAAGCTCCCCCTGGTTTAACTAAAACTAAAGCTAGAATTTTAAAGTTGAAGGCTTTGAAATTCTGTATTCTAGAAGGAAATTTGTATTGGAAAGAACCTGCAGGTATTGTTTTAAATTGTTTACTCAAAGATGAAGCTGACAAAGTATTGCAAGAGTTCCATGCAGGTGAATGTGGTGGCCATTTAAACTGGAAGGTTACGGCAAACAAAATACTCAGAGCTGGTTTTTACTGGCCCACCCTGTTTGCAGATGTACATTAGAAAGTAGCAGCCTATCATCAGTGCCAATTGTTTGAGGGTAAAAGGAAACTCCTTCCTTTACCTCTTAAACCAATTTCAGTAGAGGCTCCTTTCCAGCAATGGGGACTTGATTTCATTGGAGAGATACACCCTCCATCTTCAGGCCAACATAGGTGGATCCTTACCGCTACCGATTATTTTACCAAATGGATCAAGGCTGTACCTAGCAGGAAATCCACTGACTCTGTAATTATCAAGTTCCTTGAAAATAATATTTTATCCCGTTTTGGTTGTCCTAGAAAGATCATTACTGACAATGCAGCTGCCTTTTGTTCAAATAAACTTGTCGACTTCTGCAGTCGTTACCACATCGCCTTGGGGCATTCCACAGCGTACTACCCTCAAGGGAACGAGCTGGCGGAATCATCAAACAAGTCTTTAGTGAATATCATCAAGAAAATGTTGCAGGAAAATAAAAAATCATGGCATGATAAGCTGGTATTTTCTTTATGGGCAGATAGACTGACCACCAAGAGGTCTATTGGTATGTCACCATACCAGTTGGTCTATGGTACTGAGGCCATTTTCCCAACTTCTTTGGGAGTTCCTGTCATGAAGTTACTTCAAGAGATACAAGCTGAGCCAAATGACTCCCAGAGACGAATCAATCAGATGATCCACTTGCAGCAGACTAGAGAGGATGTTTTCAACAAAACTCAAGTCATCCAAGATAACATTAAGAAGATATTTGATAAAAGAACCAAGGAGGATGACTTCGAGTTGGGAGAACTGGTATTGAGATGGGATGCCAAGAACGAGGACAAGGGAAAGCATGGGAAATTTGACCATCTGTGGATAGGGCCCTACAGGATCCAAGCTTTCAGAGGAAAAAACGCATTTTTGTTGAACAATGCCGATGGGTCAGATCTGTCAGGAGCACCTATGAATGGTAGAATGTTGAAACATTATGTCCCTCCTAAATAAGGGAATTGAAGAAATCACTTTCCATTGTACATACCGGATTTAATTTTCAGTCTTTACTTGCATTTTCTGAAGTAAGAAACATTAATCAGTTGGTTGAAGCCCGAAAAGAAGGCCCTAAGCTGCTGATCATTGTTTTTCAAAAAATTTCCTGAGAATAAGACCAACTAAGGCTACTAGACAGATAGGCTCGGAATGATAGGAAACTGGATTCTTGGCACTTAACAGGGCAAGTACCATCCCAAGGTGGAGTTTCTGTTATCACCCCATAAAATATGGGAATCAACTTGTGACTTGGATATTATCGAGATTATCTGTATCTAGTGTTCTTATTGGAAATCCATTTTTCAATTTTTCAAAAAGAAGAAAAGAAAAGAGGGAAAAGAGATTTGAAATAAAATCCCCGTGCAATAACAGTGACTTGGTCATACCTTTCAAGCATGACCAAGTTCTTTTAAATTTCCAATGTTGATAGAACTAGTGAATACATCTGATCAGACCATCTAATCCTGATGGGATAGCCCCTAGGTTAGAACTAGTGAATACATCTGATCAGACCATCTAATCCTGATCGGATAGCCCATAGGTTAGAACTAGTGAAT
>CBVK0100094547.1:0-13901 GCA_900067695.1 Picea abies | reverse complement strand
CGCTCTTCCGATCTCACACGAAGAAAGTTTGCTTTCCCTTGCAAACTTTGTAACTGACGCAAAGAAGAAGGAGGAGGGAGATTAAGAATCACCTCGACCTTGATAGGATCAGGAGGGAGATTAAGAATCACCTCGACCTTGATAGGATCTACCCGGATCCCATGGCGTGAAACAATGAAACCAAGGAGACGGTCGGATTCTACGCAAAAGACACATTTATGAGGATTCAGGTGAATGTGATAGAATTGGCAACGGACAAAAATTGCTCGGAGATGAGTAGTGTGATCGGCTCGACGTAAGGAGTGAGCCGGAAAATCGTCCAAATAAGGTTGAACAATATGCTTAATATCGTGAAATGCGTAAGACATAGCACGTTGGAACGTAGCACTTGCGTTCTTCAGACCGAAGGGAAGTTTCCTATAGGTGAAAGTACACCAAGGACAAATAAAAGCCATTTTATGTTGGTCCTCAGGAGTGATATTGATTTGATTATATCCAGAAAATCCATCCATAAGGGAAAAGATTTCACTGTCAGCACAGTCATCGACGATTTGGTCAACAAAAGGGGTTGGAAAATTTTCCTTTGGACAAGCTTTGTTGATATCCTGATAATCAACACAAACGCATATACTACCACCCTTTTTATCAATCGATACGGGGTTGGAAACCCATTCTGTCAATGCCACGGGATAAATAAAACTGGCTTTAAGAAGTTTTTCAACTTCGAGTTTAATGGTTGCCGCTTTTCGTGGATGGACAGGATGGAGGCGCTGTCAGACTGGTTTAGCTCCAAGGTATGTCTTAATCTCATGAACAACGATAGCAGGGTCAATACCCAGCATCTCTTCATAACTCCACGCAAAGATATCACGAAATTATTTAAACAAGTATAAGTGACAATTTCTTCGGGAGAACACGAAGCTCCAATATGAACATTCTCAACTATCCCAGGTTTCACTAAAATATCTATGGGCATCGTGGGTGAAATGTTACTAAGGTTCCCTTCTGCAAACACATCTCGTGTAGATTGGGAAACCGTGGATATAACAACAACGGTCGACGGAGTCGAGATCCGCTGATAATTCTCAAGAGTCTGTTGTTCCAGAAACAAGATGGAACGATGATGCCCATCATCCCAAGGGGTATCTTCCATGACGTACATGATCATCTCATCAGTGGGAAAGATGACACAGAAAGGATCAGGAGACAACTCGTCAAAAGGAGAAGTAGAAGGGGATGTTGTTTGAATGGCTTGATAAGCAGACTCAACCGGACTTAACGGCATAACATTGCCGAAACAAACATGATCTCCAAGATCAGGGACTACCCAAGGGTCAACAGACACCGGAAGTGCATGAGGTACAGTAGAAATCATATTAATAGAAGCAATAAACGGGCGCAGAAGATCAAGTGGTGGTGGTATGAGGAAAGTACCCATTAGTGAAGAGTCTTTTAAAAGACCGACCCCGACATTCTCATAACCCGGTGGGGTTTTAGCGATGAAAGGCACGTTGCCAACGTGAGTATCAGCATTAAAAAAGGAAAGTTGATCGACCGTAACCACTTTTCCTTGGTGAGGAAATCGTACGACACGAAAAAGGGTTGACACGACAGCACGCATAGAATCGACCCAGCTTCGACCAAGTAGAAGATTATAATCTAAGGGAGTATCAAAAACTTCCACTTCCACCTGAATGGTCTTACCTTCGAGAGTGACAGACAACGATGGTAGAACACCATAAGGCTTAAAACCTGAGCCATTAAAGGCTCAGAAAGTGTTTTTTGATTCGTTTAATGGGGGAGAGCCAATGGCTTTCCAACAAGAAAAAGACATTACACATGTAGAGGCACCCTCATCAATAACAGTCTGGCAAATACTCTTGTCGGAGACCACAACTTGGATTTGAAACGCAAGCTGTGGGGGTAACCTTGGAATATGATCATCCAAGTTAAAGACTATCAGATTAGTATCTGTTGGATCAATACCACCTATAGCTTTCAACAGTGCCCTTCATTGTGCAGGACAAGACTGAAGGACTTCCAGGGCAGACATCGTTGAGGGTGATTGGGCCAGATCTTCGACAATGCTATAGTTCTAGGCTTCCTGAGCATGAGGATTGAATGTTGACTTCTTAACGACACCTTTCAGATGTCGTAAAACTGTATCAAGACTCGGTCGTTCTAGATGAAGAGGAACGTTCGTAGGTGAATTAGGTGGAGAAGGCTGTACCAAATCGGGAGGTATGTCGTCAACCTTCTCCTTAGAAGGAGTATAGTCTTTAGTTCTAGTGGTAAGTGCAACATTTTTTTTCATGGAATCACCGGTGCACATCAAAAAATAAGATGATGTAGAAGTAGAGGGTTGATCGTGGATGACCAACGAAGCCTGTTGTTGTGACGGGAAGGGTTGAGACAAGACTGTCGGCGTAGAGGGCTTTGGTGTTCCTTGAAGGAACTTGTTAACCTCAGCACGTCTCGGACAATCCTTCGTGTAGTGATCGTCACCACAGATAAGGCAAGGATAGTGTGGCTTGCGCTTATCCCGGTCATCAACAGGAGGAGATTTGGTTTTCTCATTTGGATTATTGTTTTTACCCTCCTTATTCTTTCCTCTCCCTTTTTTAGACTTATTCTTACCGGTCGGTGTAGATTGAACAACGTTCACTTTAGAGGTTTTACCAACGGGAGGAGCAGAAGACGGAGCACTTTGCACATTAGAAGAATTGGATTTCGGGGTTGTAGTTGAAACGGAATGTGAGTGGCTATGAGTGGAGCCAATCACACCATCAGCTGCATGCGAGGCAGCCGGAGCAGTAGAAGTAGTAGAAGTACCAGGATGAGGTAAATTAGGTAGTAAATCATACAATGTTCCCGTTTGTGAATAAATGAGATCAAGATACTGAGCACGACTAATAGCCTGCTCTTCTGTGACAACACTACCCATAGAAATGTCTTTACCGATTTTGTTTACAAAAGACTTGGTAAACCACTCTGCTAGTAACTGATCAGGAAGCTCAATTTTAATGAGACGTCGCCTCCATCACCACTCATGAATATGATAATATATATGAGTGCTTGAGATTTGTTTGAAGGAGGTTAAAATCTCAGTTCCAGTATCGTAACAAATCGGTAACTGGTAGTGTGTTAGAAAGGCCATTGCAAGGGTGTTGAAATCGGAAAATAAACCTTGTGGTAATTCAATGTACCACTTCGCAGTAGCACCCGTAAGAGTTCGTTGAAAAAGACGCAGTCTAATGGAGTCATCCATCAACGAGTTGGACGAACACCACTAGTGGAAATTCATGACATGATTATTTGGGTCCTCTCCCACCTTCCCATCGAATTTGGGAATGTCCGATGGAAGCTTTGCAGGAATAGCAGGCCATTGGGGAGAGTGAAAAATAGGATCATTAAGAATCCTAGAAAAATCTGGCAGATCCAGAGTAGCAAGAAAAGGCAATTACCGATTCACTTGTGGATACTGGTGACTTTGGGGCGGAAGCCCAGTCGGTAGGCCAGTGGGACCATATGCAGTCTGCCCCTAGAGGGAAGATCCTGGTTGGTTTGGTGGTGGTTGAATCGGATAGTAACCCCAAGTATTTTGACCTTGAGTTTGAGTAGTGACTTGAGGTTGAGTAGTCTGTCCTAAAGCCCAAATAGGATTAGTCACACCTGGATATGGTTGGCATGTGGTAGGGACAGCTTGCTGCCCCCCAACATTTTGAGGAAAGTTTTGTATAAGTTGATTCCAATACTGGGCCAATGCAAGAGGTATGTTTTGTCCTAAAGGTGAGGTTGGTCCACCTATCAAAGGGACAGTTCCACCTGGAAGTTGTGTACCAACCGTAGGTTGCGTAGTAACTGTGTTATGTCTGGGAAAAGGAAAAGGAAACGTACTACCCTGACCACCAACAGGATTGTGCAAGTTTGGTGCAACAGTCGGGATAATGCTACTAGTATTAGGATTTCCCGTAGGAAAGAGAGGGAGTGTCGGGATGAAACCGGGAATAGGATGCCCAAGAAACTGAGGACCACCTGGAGAACCAGCTGGAGTTTGCGGGGGTGTTGGATGGGAAACATTTAACATCGGATTCAGCGCATGGTAACCAGGAGGTAAATTCGGATTAGCCTCAAGAGTTCGTTGGGTATTGATAGGAGGAAGAGTAGTAGCAGTAATTACGGTTTGAACACTCGTAGTATTTGCGAGATGGGCCATCTCGGGAGGAAGAACAAAACGATAAGTGGTAGTCTCAGGTGTAGTCTCTAGTTCAGGAGACACAGGATGGTTGATTTCATAGATAGGTGTGGACTCAGTACCAAACAAGACTCGTCGAAAATCACCCGACCAAAAAGGATCTTGGCCTACTACACTGTGAGAAGGGCCAACAGTTGATTCAGAGGATGTAACAAAGGTTTCTTCAGAAGGATTTATTCGTCCAACAGGTCGTTCACCATGACGAATGTGATAATCCTCTACAGTATTGGTAATTCGAAATTCAGCAAGAGGATCAGTGGGTTCTACTTGTGGAGGTGGTGTAAAAACTTCTGGGACATCACTGATGTCCACGTGTGGTAGAGTAACAAGGGGAATTTCACCCGAACGAGATTCCTCAGGGGTACCCTCAGGTGTTTCCGTATGCGAAGGTTGTGAAGCTTCTGGATGTTCAGGAGACAAACCTTGCATCCTACGTGAACGTCGTGGGGGAGCAATTGTAAACAAATAACCAACTCCCCAACGAAAATCCTAAGGTCAACTTCGAGGAACGAACAACACACCCTAGTAAACAAAATCTAGAAGCAATCACCAAGCAAACAATACCTTCCAATATCGAAGCCACTAGTTGGTGATGAAATCCAACGTTGCAACAATGAGACAAGAAGGGGCAGGGCTAAGATGGAAAAGTTACGTTGACGACCTACTTAACAGACTTATGCCCTGGTGCAAGCTCCCACACATAATCATGGGTATACCCTCCAAGGAGCCCGAGTGAGTTTGATCAACGTCGATTCTAGGTACCGTGAAGACTTTCCCCTCCATAGTCACCTTGGGTAAGAACCTAGAGAGATAAGCCACTAAAGTCACCACGAACAATAGTACAGCCTGGGGAAACAGTCGTCAGTCCAATCCACACGCAAAGGCAGGCTATCTAGCCCGAAATCAACTCAAAGGCTTCCACTCATAATTGTGGGTATACCTCGGAGTGACCCCCGTAATACGTGCAATCTCTACACTGATGTCAACAAAGCAGGGTTAGTAACTCTGCCAACACCAATGCGACCTAATGCTTGACCCTTGTGTTAGAAGGGCTTCCCGGGAAAATATGCTGCCAATGGAATTTTACACTCCCTAACTCAAGATGTTATTGTGTGTTTTTGAGCTTTTGGAGAGTGTGTCTCTCTTCCTACTCCAAAGCACTAGCCTAGCCAAATGTTGGTGTAAAAGAGCCCTAGAAAAGAGTTACTAGATCAATTTTAATATTACGTAATGTTTTTACAGGCTGTTGTTTACTCAAAGGTAATGGAAATGAAACTCATGATGTGTGACTCTGACCCAAATAATGCAAGGATGTGATGAAATATAATTCTTTTCATTCAATGAATCCTAGTTATGGGAGAGAGAGAACAATTTCCGAATCAATCTCAATACTACAAAGCAAATGCAATGCTCAATTTCCTTTCATATGCCAATGCAAACAATCATATATTAATGAACAATTTCCATATGTCTTTTTCAAAACTTCAATACTCTTAAACTTTGATTTTCAATGTTCTCGCAAAAGGCAAAAAACAAAACTTGAAATAAAATATGCAGTTCACTTTCCAAGAAGAACTCTGATTACTGAGAAAAGAAAACCAAATTATAAAGACCCAAACAAACAACCCGATTCAATACTTTCAACGAAAGCAAAAACAAAAGCAAACCAAGGAGCTTCTCAATGCAAATGAAAAATTGTCCTTTCGAACCAAAAAGCACAAGAGAAACACCAAACACTTAACTCTCAACCAATCCCTGGTTCTCAGCTAGTCAGATACACTCAACTCCAGAAGTAAGAGAGAATGAAAATGCCAACAAGAGCTAAGAAATGAAAGTCAAGCTTCACAGGCAAGAAAACACCTAGAAAACCTAGATTAGTTCCAGCAAGCCAACTATAGCAAAAGATATGTAAGTCACTGATTCAATAAGCCAAAGAGGTGTAAATCAACATATATTATCAATTGACAGAGTCAAAATTTGAATTCAAAAATTTCAAAAATATGTTCGCAGGCCAGTGTGGAACACAGTGCGAGAAACTATTGTTCTTGCAGGCCACTTTGATGCAACATGCGAACTGTTCGCACTGAAATGTATATGCAGAGTCTGAACTTTCAAGGTTCTCGCAGGCTGCTAATGGACACAGTGCGAGAATCCCTGAAACTAATGAAAATTTTGAAAAAGCAAGTAAAAATCAAACTGGCTTATAGACCTAGAAGGTCTCTCAGGGTATCCGGAGGACTCAGAGACTAACAAATCAAGAGAAAAATGAAAACAGAGCAAATGGCCACAGAAAGTTCAAAAACCAAAAAGACTCAAGGGATAGTTCCCCAGTGGAGTCGCCAATTTGGTTATTGGATAAATCTGTGAGTGCGGACACAAACCGATCTCCCTAGATCCACCTGGTATCTAGAACAAAACAGGACAGAATAATACACTTTCCCTAGATCTAGACTATTGAATGAACTGAGAGATGAGGATCATGGACATACCTTATGAACGCTTTCCTTAGATCTTTGTTGTTCCAATATTTTCTCCAATGCTCTCATCTCGTCCAGATCACAACAGAACGAATCAATCAAAGTAAAGGCAGATTAATATATTCAATAGCTAGTCTATACATATGATCAAGGAATTATGTAATAAAGTGACATCATCTTTATGGGAAAGGGACATATTACTATATTGGATTAATTGAAAGTGAAACTTACAACCTGAGCCTTGATGTCATAGGTCTCCTTTCAATGGATTCTAGCTCTGACACATACACTTGCTCATGCATGAAGAAAATCTACTACTTGTGATGACCTTGTTGTTGTCTCTTGTTGCTGTAGCATCAGTCCTCCATACAATCTTGCACTAATTCTCTAATCAATCTCTTGCTAACTTGTTGCTTGCTTAACTTAACCCTTTCCATGAGCAATATCCTCAATATATAGGAGAAGATAGATTAGTTACTTGGATAGGGAATGATCCCAAGATATCTGGAATGCCAGCACCTGAATAACCATTCGAAAGCTAACTCACCCTTCTAGAAGATTCCCTTCTAGAAGTTTCGAGATTCTTATCTTTTTCCCCTTAAAGAGCATGTTCGCACCCTAATAATGAGTACAGTGCGAGAATTTCGTACCCCAGCTTAAGGTAGCCTACGAGAATTAGGCATTCTCGCAGGAGAATATATAAGTAGCCTGCGAACATGTTTCAAAATGTGAGTTCTGGAAGAAGACAACTGTAACTTTTCTCAGGAAAGTGTTCTTGGTAAAGAGCTTGATTTTCCATCATCATAACATCATCATGACATCATCACCATGACCAAATTTGTGGATAACAATCTTTCCCATATGTTCGGTCACGATTGTTGACTATACCCGCCTCAGAGGCTAACTGAGAGTTGGTAACCTTAGTGGCCTTTCCTAGGTATCTATAGAGGTGAATATGGGGGGATTCCCATAGTACCTAGGGTAGACCTTGCATCACACTTTCAATACCCTTGGAGGGTGACCCCTTGAAGTGATCATTTCTTGCAACAAGAATGGCTATTACGTGGAGGTCAGGGTAGTTGTTTCTCGTATCTTCACCAACAGATTGACATCCCATATTAGGAATATCCTTTTACATATTGTTTGTTTGGTTGATTACCTATAGTTATTTTTAAGGGGTGTGTGCTTTCGGAGTTCATAGTTGGCCTTAAGGATTGTTATTTTACTTTCATTATGGTTGATCAAGATCTTTGAAGATATCGTAGAAGGTAAGGTTTGGATACTGAATTTCAGAAACCTCAACACAACTCCTCTAATGAAGGAATGGTCGAAGAACAAACTATTGAAACCATGAGTGTAGCTCCTAGAAGTGGCCAACACACAGAATGAATGGTCACAACCTTAGTAGAAGGTGTTGTACCTTATAAAAATATTGATTTTAATGATCCACTGTGCCCACTACTTGTTGAACAACCATCCATGATATGTATTGATGCTTATTCTTCTTACCGCTTATCAATTAGTTCATCCAGTAGGATGTCTTATGATTACACATATGGAATATTGATTCCCAAATGGACCCAGAGATAGTTACACTGGTACAAATCATTATTGTTGGTGCTTCTTCTTTACTGAGAACATATGTGACCTAGGTTACTCTGAAACAACCACTTGCAAGTACATATCTCTCCACATATGGATAATTTAATATTATTGCTTCATTGATCCCACACATCAAGTGCTTTACTTGGTTGTCCTACCGGTTAGATAGCTAGCAGTCAAGTTGTTCAAAAAACCACATTTACACAAGATACTCAACCCACATCTCCAATTTTAAAAATGTGGAGTTCGTATATACCCTTCACTGGAGGTTAATATTCATCTTGATGGAAACCTTTTTCTTAGGGGAAACCCTCAAATATAAGGAAATCTTCTATGTGGGGGAAACAGCAACAAACCTGGGGGAAATTTGTTCATGTAGGTCCTTCCATTTCCACTAATATTGCCCTATATCCTAGACAACCATATCTAGGAGTTACAAATCCTTTATGGGGTCAACCTAATCTGACAGAAATTCCTCAACAAGGAAATTTGACTGATCAATCCATGAAACCCATGATTCCAACATAACAACCCTCTCAAACACAATATATAGGAGGTCCATCGGGCCAACCACAATACATTGGGGGACCATTAGATCAACCACAGTACATAAGAGGACCATCAAGTCAACCACAATACATGGTAGGACCCTCATATCAACCACAATACATAGTGGGTCAACCACAATACATAGGGGGACCATTAGGTCAGCCACCGTACATGGGAGGACCATCTAGTTTTACCATGTAGACACAACCCGTATATGGTCTTATTGGTGTTCCCATGCCACATTATTACTACTAGTATGCACAGGTCAACTGAAAACTTCCTTTCTTTCCCATGTTAGATCTGCCAAATTTGTCACGTTTGACTAATGATCCTATACAACATTATTCTTTTTGGCCTACCATCCCTGCCAAACTACCTTTTGATGTCCCAAAATTTAATGGGAATCCTAGAGAATAACCTAATAACCATGTAATGACCTTCCATCTTTTGTTTTCTTAGAACTATTTTATGGATGATTCCATTCATTTATGAAGTTTCCAGCAAACCCTCATAGGAGTGGTAGCAAAATGGTATATTGAACTGCCATGGCATTCCTTTAGAAACATCAACTTTTTAGCTATGGATTTTTTTACTCATTTCCAACTGTCGATTCGGTATGAAACTAGTACAGAGCTTTAAATTTGCTTAAAAAATCCACCTCCACTCACATATTTGATCATATTCATGAATGGAGGTGGTGGTGATGGTTGATTAAAGCCATGATTTCAGACCAACACTTGGTAGATTGGTTTACCAAGTCATTTTTTCCACCCATGACTAGATATGTCACCATGGGAAGTATTGTCACTATGGATAAAGTGATTAGTCATGCTCAATATTTGGACTTGGTATATTCCTAGTCCTACACACTTTATAATTCGATCCCTCATGCTCCTTTCTCGTCGAATGATTCGTCAAGACCTACTCCAGAATCCCATGCCAATGGCATGGTGGGTTCTTTTACCAACATGAAATTTCTTCCTCTTGTTCAAACCTATGAGGTGAATGTGTTCCAATCCACTTCTTGATCTCAAAAAATTGGAGGCAAGAAGAAAAAAAAGGGTGGATCCAAGAAATATTTTAACCAACCAAAGAGTACAAAAACTACTGATACCCAACCAAAAAGGAAATATAAGATTCCTTGCATGATTTGTACATAGGACCACTACAAAAAAGACTTCCCTCATTGTGCAGAAGTCCCTAAATTTATGAAGGGTACCTCCCAACCTACAATGTTAATTGACCCTTTCCCAACTCAACAACAACAAATGGTTACACAAAATCATGCCCCTCCGCAAGGGGGAACACAAGTAATTCCCATCATGGGGATGCTTCCTCAAGTATCGCTCAGGTCTTTATGTCTAAATATATGGTTAGTTTAACAACCAGAGATAATAATTATGACACTCCTATAGAAAATCATGTCAATGGAGGTGTTTTCGATAATCCCTCCACTTCTACTTCTCATCCATCCTCCACCCCTATTCAAATCAAGAGGCATGTGTTGACTCAATGTTGTGCCCACTTGAGGGCACAATTCGAAAGTCAATTTTCAATCTAAGTTCCCATGCTTCTCAAAGATACAACATTGTTGAATATCGACGCAAGCACCTTGTACTATGTTGACACTTGAATTTCTACAAAACTGTCCAACTAAACACAGAACCTTATTGTCAACCATTAGAGTTGTGGATCCATAGGCATCAAATATGATTATGTTTAATTTGGAATATTTTAAATCGAGTCTCTCCTGTCACCTAGTATTCCAAATTCACACTACAGTTTGTGGGAATAATATCCACTACACTATTTTGGATGAAGGAGCCTCCACTTGTGTCATGTCTTTATCCTATTGGAGATCCATTGGTTCTCCTTAACTTAATTGATCTTCCACTACCCATAAAATGTTTGATGGATGTGGTTTCCACCCTTACGGGATATTTCAATATTTCATTGTGGAATTGAAGGCCAAAATCATTTCTATCAACATTGAAGTGGTTGATGTTCCCCTGGATTATAATTTGTTGCTTGGTTGCAGTTGGTTCTATGTTATGAGTGTCATTTCTTTTTAAGTTTTTTACATTTTGAAATTTCCCTGTCAAGGGAAAATTGTGACTATTGACCAACTTGATTACTACACACCAGATATCAATAATTTTGTAGCGAATAATATCCTTTTCCTAGGATAGTCTAATCTTCAGTATGAAAGTGTGGGGGTAGATCTCCTAAAGGATTCTTCATTCATGGTAGTTTTCACCTTATATCTCCCTAATCCCCCACATGAGGTTGACATGTTAAACATGATTATGGATATGGTGCAATGATCCTCTGGATCGTTCGATCCTTGGGTATTTCTTGTCCCATCTGTCACTGAAACACTAGGTGACAACATGTCACTTAGTCTAGAAAAGTCCCATCTTCCATAAGATATGGTAGCTAAACCTTCCCTTCATCCACCTAAATCAATTGATCTTATTTCTTTCTCCATCTCTAGTGAACATATTCCTATTATTAATCAGAAGTCTCAGAGCATGGAGAAGAAGAGTCGGTGGATGAACCGAATACTGGGGGGCATGTCTCTAGCCTCTGGACATCATACTGAAGCTAAACCACCAAATTATTATGATGACATTGGGGGGGAATTACCAACCTATGAATACCATGTTGGGAAAAAACCCTCCAATAGGTATCGATCAATGTACCAACCTCTTGACATCATGTTGGGAAGAGGCTCGTTCATGGGTATTGCATCGAGCATAGTTTATTCTCGATTTGAAGCTTGTCAAAAATGAAACTGACTTCGAGCACAATTTCATTCTATTTTTCAAGCTCATTAAAAAATTAAGCAAACTACGAGCATACTTTGTTGTCATTCAAGCTTGTTAAACCACAGAGACTCATCTTTCGAGTGTTAGTTTACCCCTTTTTCAACCTCGTAAGACTAACTACGAAAAAGGTATACTCTATTCAATCGTGACTAAAAGAGTTATCCCTTGTATTATTTTACACATTTTCAGGCTTGGGACACTAAATTTACAAAACATTACACCCATGGAGTCATATTGAATATCTTTTTAGACTCTAAATGTGAAAACACCATGATTTTTCCTTCTTTGGACTCATAAAACATGCATTGAAGGACCCATATGGAACTGAACCCCTCTTTCTTTAGGCTCATTAAACATGTGATGTTGGAATCATTGAAGATGAGTTATACCAAGCATCTATTATCCTCCTCTATCTCATTAAAAAACAAAGAGGTACTCGCCAATCATGATGGGAGGAAAAATTGAAGGAAGTGGGTCAAGTTTTGGAAATCATTATGACAGTTGTTTATTGTCTCCCTTGAACATGGCACATGTTTGTGTCAGGTCTTACAGTTGGACAATATATGTTTCTCTGATTCATACAAATATCATGAGTCCTCATACTCCTCTGGCTCACTGAAAGAGTTGCATGGTGATCGTTGCACTATGTTTTTGTCTATCTCTCAACCAAGTCAATGTTGCCAAGTTATTTTTTGTGCCTCACGATGTTCAACAGAAGTTTCACCTCAAACCAACCATTATGCATTATTACTATATTTTCATCCTTGTGTCAGTCCATACTCATTTAATCCATGGTATTACATCACTTCCCAGCAGCATATTTTTTTTCGATGATGGGGGATACATCATGGCCCTCCTTCGATGAGTCTATTCTTGTTGAATTCAACACATTATTTGAGAATTAGACTTAGAAACCAAATAACTATTGTGGAGCATGCATGACTCAATGGAATACCTCCTCACTTTCGACAATAGGTTTACATCATTGGCCTTTGATCGAATGATTCCATTGAAGTGATCGAATGATTCCATGAGTGGGGATATAATGAGTTCATTCTAAGGTGAAAGGGGGAGAAAGGATTCAGGGTGTGAAACATTTGATCTTATAAGGAGAATTCATCAAGAATCATCATTTTGATCTTGAGACATTCATCCAAGGGTTGGACTGGAGAGCTTGGAGGAGTTGTTGCAACGTCAATGGTGGTTCGTAAGTACTTCACCATGTTTATCCATCAATATAACTTGTCCTATTCCCTTCGTGTTTGTGTCTTTGATTCATACATGTCTATTGTTTTAAATTTATCATAGTTAGATCTATCTTTAGTTAACAATATAGTGTAGAGGAAGGTAGTTTCTTTGTGTTCTTTGCAGGATCTCTCTCGTGGCTAGGATCTTGGTCAACAAGGTCAGAAGTTGGAGTAGCGACAGAAGTTGGAGTAGCAAGGAAAAACATTGTAAAGAGGTAAGTCACCCACATCATTCCTCTCATTTAACGGTCGAAGTAGGCCTAAAGGGAAGTTACTGTCCATTTTTTTCCTTCTATTTTGGATCGAAGGAAACTCGATCCAAGGGGGATTTCACCTGTCTACGAGGGGAATTCACCACAACACCAATCTCTCTTTTATTCTCTCTCCTTGTTGTTCATGCAAAACAAATGACTATCTAAAATTGTTGTAACTACCCATATGAATTTCCTCTCCATTGGATTTATTTCTTGACTCACACACTTCCCTAATCTTATTTTACTCATCCCCCATGCTCCCAATAACTATGTGATGTGATTTCTCACACCCACCCTCTTACATGCATTTAATGATTGGTTTGGGGACACTCAATCAGAAATAGAGTTTAATACATAATGGTAATAAAATTTAGGAATGTGGGTGGAAATAATAGACATGGGTAATTCCCCCTTGGTCCCCTCTTATACATTATCTTATACCCTCCCCTCTCTTTTGGATTAATTCATCCCCCATCTCTGTCCATATTCCCCATAATCTAGCATCACATTTTATTATTAGAACTTAGAAATAAATTATGCATATACATTGCTTGGTCCTAGCCACACATTACATCTACATTATGCATTAATTAAACTGTGGATTATATTGGGGGTGTTACAGTCCCCCTCCCTTACAATTATGCATCATCCTTGGTGAAAACTATTTCAATATACATACATACATACAT
>CBVK0100094538.1:0-30440 GCA_900067695.1 Picea abies | reverse complement strand
TCATTGATCCATCTTCATCTATGCATTCTCATCAAGGACAATACATATTACATTACATCAATCATCAATCAATCAATCCTTTGGCATCAATCAATCACTTGACATCAATCAATGACATCATGATCCAACACTCTTTTCATACATGTTGTTTATTTTTTTCTTATACATTAGGTATCTAATCATAGCAGAGCTCTCAATGGGGGAAAGAATTGCTTTTATGAGGAGGATATGATACAGAGTATTTCCATTAATTTTGATATCATAAGTTATAAAATTATTTTGGATTTGTTTAATCTTTCTCTAGTACTCTCTAGATATATTGCAACCCCAAACTTCACATCCATATAAGATAAATGGAGTGAGAAGAGTGTGAAAGAAGATTTTTATTTTATCCCAAAACCAAAGTTCTTCTCAATTACAATTATTTTCAAGTTCATAATAAAATTCAATAGAAGATAAATACAATAATTTATATTTAATAGAGATAACAACAATTTTCTAATTAATATATTTAAATTTATTAATAATATTAAATATATTAATTTAATTATAATTTAATACTTGATATGAAATATTATCATCAAAATAAACACATTTAAATAAATATAACATCTAAATAAATAAATCCTTTTATATATATATATATATATTTATTTATTTATTATATGTTAAATATATATAATTTTATGTTTATATTAAAAAATATTGAATATTTTAGTATGTACAATTTTAAATAAATATTATTAAAAAAAGAGTTTATAAAGAAATAATAATTAATAAATGATAAATCAGAAAATAATAACTTAATGAGATATAATTATCAAATAAATATTATTAAATAAATATTATTAAAAAAAAAGTTTATAAAGAAATAATAATTAGTAAATGATAAATCAAAAAATAAGTAACTTAATGAGATATAATTATCAAATAAATATTTTTAAAGAGAATAAAAAGAGGGGAAGTGAGTGACAAGTAAGGAAGAAAGATATGTTAGGGAATTGTTTTAGTTTGTAAGTGTATTTACTATTAATGTTGTTAGGTTATTTTGATTTTTAAAGTTTTTTTTAATAATATGTGATGAGTAATGGGAATTAATTTTAAGAATTTGGTGTGATTAAGTAAATAAAGTATTTAGTGCTGTAAAATGTTTGCAGAGAAGATTTTGTAAAAAGGTTATGTAAGTATTATTAATATGTTTTTTGATATTAATTTGGACACATTCTAGAAATGTATATTTGTTAAATAGGAAATTTTGTATATATTTAAAAATATATTGGGTTAGATTTTTTTTTTCAAATTTAATTAATATTGTTGTGTAAATTTGGGAAAAATAAATGAAGAGGATATTCTTATTTTTTAGGTGGAAAAGAAGTTTAAATGTTTTGTCAATATTCAATAAATAGGAAGGTACTAAGTGTTAATAAAGTAGATTCTTTGATTTATTTATACTTATTTTTTTTAAATCTTTTCTTTATCAAATAAAAAAAATTGATTTAAATTTTTTTAGTTTTAACGTTATTACTATTTTCATAGTCTAATTCTTTATAGTTCAAAATACTAATAAGAACTTTTTTTTTACTAAAAACCATACCTGAATTATTTTGCATTAATCGAATTTTTAAAAGTAGGTATTAATCACATGTTAACATTGCATAATGTTAATATAGTAGGTATATTTAGAAAGTTAAATCCATTTTTCAATTTGAAACTAAAATTTCATTATTTTAAAATTGCAATTTTGAGGTGGATATTTTGATTAATAATAATAAATTAGAAAATGATGAAAACTTACAATGGTTAATCTTACGGAATTTCATATTTTTATTAATTTGATTAATATCTTTTTTAATAATATTTTCTTCTTATTTAATTTTATTTTTAAGAATCGTCTTCTTTCATTACGTCGAAAGGGTATACCTATTGACAATGGGCACAATTAATGATCTTTTAATCTTAAATTCTAATCTAATGGCTAAGCATTGAAGATGTTGGCATAAGAAGACAATGGGCACAATTAATGATCTTTTAATCTTAAATTCTAATCTAATGGCTAAGCATTGAAGATGTTGGCATATTCTTAGTCGTCCTCCAAAATCAATGTGTCAAATTTATTGTTCATAACTTCCTTGCATTTATAAAGACATCCGTTAACATGTTTACTTTTTTACATTTACCTAATCACATTATAAATTTACTGTAAAAATACATAATTGCCACATTCAAATGATTAAAAATGATTAAAATATATGCAAGCCACGTTTATATTATTAAAAAACATTCTACACACATTTCATTTTGGTGACACTCATTCATTGTCGTCTGATGCCACGATCTGCACGACGTTTAATATTCACCTGGATCAGAAAACACTAAATCCATCAAAATCCCTTTTTAATCCCTAATCTTTTCGGATCGTGTCAATATTAATTTAAAAGCGAAGAACTATTCTTTTCTCGGATCTGATGATTAATTTGTTTTAATGGCTAGTGGGATGAAAAGGCGACGAATGCATTTCCATACAAACAGGTTGTTCAGACATCCGCGTGAACAATATCAACTGTGGTCCTGGTCATGGCATAAAGTACAATTACTGTCTCTATTCTTTGCAGATTTCTAATCTCTGTTACACTACATGCCCGTTACACTACATGAAGATCTATGCTTATTTTTCAATTTACAACTTCAGTATCGGATCGCTGGGAAAGGACGGAAGCAAAGCTTGTGTTTCAAATGTGACTGTTCAGGATAGTACCATCCAAAATGCACTGAACGATGTTCGAATCAAAACATGACAGGTTTTTTAATAATTCCAATCAAATAGTAAAATAATTATCAGTGGCAGATACCTTTTGGTGTTCTCCAGCTGCGAGTTGGTTGTGCTAGTATTTGTAAGACAATGAACCCCATCTCCTTAATGATTTAACTACTAAACTACTAAAGTTTACAAAGATATATATACTCTATTTCTAAATATGAAAATATAACATTTAAAATAACAAAAAGTGTTAACCCTCATAATAGCATTTATTATTTTTCCTACATAACTAATTACAATAATAACCATCATAATTACATCTAATTTTTTTCCTCCCTAGGGATATAAATTTAGTCCTCCTTAATTGGGAAGATATTCACAAGTCAGGAAGGCCTGGAATTTGACGGGCTATAGCCCGTCTTTTACCTCTCAGCCCATATTTGACACTGGCTAATAAAATTTACACGTCATCACTGACTGGCATTAGAATTATCTACCTGTCAGTTTGACGTGTGACCACCTCCGATGCCCGTCAACAACTCTAGTGGGTATACGAATACTGTATGATGGCTAGAGGCTAGGTAGTAGGGCGGCGGGCCTAAAGGTTAGGAGTCACGACGTGGAAGGCTGGAAGCTGGGTTAGGTGGAAGGCTGCAGACTCCATATCATAGACTTTATGTTTGACATTGAATATCTATGACCGTGGAACTGTAGAAGTAGTTGTAGAAAATAAATTACTCAGCTGCCCGCACTTGCATGTCACCACAATAAACACTAACCCATAAATCTTTGATCAAGCTAAATAAACACTACCTAGTACCTACAGGCTACTACCTAGTATCCTTCTGTTTAATTGATTATTGGAAATTTGGAGTCCGGATCCATCTTCGTCGTTCGGAGGCTGGAGCCTGGAGCGTTAGAGCTCCTCCTCTGGCCACAACATTTCTTTCCCGCACCCGCTAGCACCAAGATGAACGTTTTATGGGTTTATAGTACTACCTAGTCTCTTTCTGTTTAATTGATTATTGGAGTCTGGATCCATCTTCGTTGTTCGGAGGCTGGAGGCTGGAGCGTTCGAGCTCCTCCTCTGGTCACAACATTTCTTTCCCGCACCCGCTAGCACCAGGGTGAAAATTTTATGGGTTTATAGTTTTTTGGGGGCGGTCGCTGAGGGAAACCCATTCTCCCAAGTCCCGGGGAATGAAAGTCCAGGCCTGCTCGGAAAATTGTATCCCGCGGCCCGCCGCACAGGAAAATCTGTTTTCAACAACAGACTGACAGGAGTAAATGGACTTCTCGAATCTATGATCGCATCACTGGTAAGTTTTACTGTCTTTTCTTATTGTTGTGGGCTTCCCCTTGTCCTTTTTTTAAGAGTGTCTAGGTGTTGGGGTGGCGTGGATGCGATGCTGGCAAGCTAATTGGTTTTCTCCTATCTTTTTAGTACTTTGTTGGCTTCCCCCTCCTTTTTTTACTGTTAGTGAGTGCTTGGGGTGTGGATGTGAAGCTCATCAGTGTAGGTGTTAAAATTTATTCCCTCCTTCATGCCCTCTTTTGGCAATTCACCATCTTGATGCCAAACTACTTGTAAGAACTATGCCATGTTACATTTTTTAAAACTCGCACAACCATAAAATTATCGCTGGTCAAAATCATAGGATATAACAATAAAAGGAAATAGTAATTTAAATCAATAAAATGAAGTAGTAGCTTAAATCAAATCTGTTGTGCATTTTTCTGTAAATATTGTTGGTAGTGTTTTACATTTGAAAAAGGATGATTTCAATGAGTTTTGGCCGAACAAAGACAATTAAATGTCCCATATTTTAATTCTTTTCTTGCTCTCCGTTTCTGCAGCCACACTTTTAGAACGCAACCCAGTTATGGTGTTGGTAGTGTTTTACATTTGAATATGCAACAAAAAAGGATGATTTCAATGAGTTTTGGCCAACCAAAGAGAATTCAATGTCCCATATTTTAATTATTTTCTTGCTCTCCTTTTCTGCAACCACACTTCTAGAACCCAACCCATTTGTTATGGAGATTGACCAAAATGAATTATTAATAACTATCCCTATCCCAAACGAACGATCATTTTCTAGAGTTTAGGTTTTATTAATGGGATAAAATGCAAATTAGCCCTTCATATTTCTAAATACCATTATAGCTAGCCTACTAATGACGAATATTACTACGTAATCCCATGAATTCTCTAGAGATAAAAAGCCATGATGTAAAGAAAATATGGGTTTTTATGTTCACGTGCATCTAATCAGAAGATATTCTCTTGTCCACTCACTCCAATCCTTTTTTCGATACATCAAACATCAAGAAAGAAAGTTTGAGTTAAAATCGTTGAAGGAATGGCATACACAATATATAGGGAAAAACAATAATGTTTAAAGCCGCATATGAGTGCAACTCTGAAACAGAGTTAAATACAAGATTGTTATAATTATGAGATAACTATGATTAGGGAAGTACTGTGGTGGTGTAGCCGCATTCATTGTCACTAATGTGATTTTTGAGTGGCTCTTGGCATTTTGTTCCATTTTAGGAATAGATTGGGGTAAAGCAAATGGGAGGATGTTGGCACGCTACTCATGGGAATAATATGAAGATTCTTGCGGTAGCACATCTCGACCATGTAATTGCTAGGATCATGGTTCTATTAAATAAATAAATATTAAATAAGAAAAAGCTCATACATCCATAAATTTATCGAAATATACCCTAATTCTCGAAATTAAAATATAAACCCTAATTATTCATAAACTCTAATTAAATGTAACATAAATTCTAGTTATAAAAAATGTAACATGGAATAGTTGTTATAGGTGGCTTGGAACCAAGATAGTGAATTGCCGGAAGAGGGTGCAGATGGAATTAAATGACACAAGTTCGAATCAAGATGGTGAATCACCAGAAAAGGGCGTGGAGCGAATTAATTCAAATGCCTGCAATGATGAGCTTGACGTCCGTCCATCGCGAGCACCCACTAATTGATTCAAACGCCTACAATGATGAGCTTGACATCCGTAGCGAGCACCCACTAATTTTTTTGGGGGAGGAAATCTCCATAACTGGGTTGGATTCTCGAAGTGCGTTTCCAGAACGAGAGAGCAAGACAAGAATTAAAATCGGGGACAAGAATTAAAATCTCGACATTTAATTCTCTTTGTTTGACCAAAACTCATTGAAATCCTCTTTTGTTGCTACACATTTCCAATTGTAAAACACCAACAAAAATATTTACAGCAAAATGTATAACAAATTTGATTTAAATTACTCCTTCCTTCTACTATTATAACCTATCCAGCCATAATGGTTGTGTTAATAATAAATTTTTGTAGACTTTAAAATAAGGAGATATGTGACTACTATCATTGATAGTTTAGCAATTCCACCCAATGTTGTTCTTATGAGATTAAGAAAATCAAAGTTCGGGATTAAATGAATAGATGTAATTTTGGATGGTTTCCATTAATTAAAACAAGGTAGATGGTTTCGTCACCTTGGAATTTGTATTTTGATCACAAAAAGGTACCAACATTTGACTTCGAGGCATGTGCATTTGTCTCGACCGATAGACAAGAATTTGTTTTGGAGAAAAAATGCACTGTGCGGTTGTTCCTGTGGTAGAATGTTTGGGAACTCTGTGTCTACAAAATGCAGAGATAAATAGCTACTATGAAAATGAAGGTTTGAGGTTTTTGAAGCTGTTTTGGTGATAATTCTCATAGATTTTTCTTAAGGTTGCTTTGGATACTCGAAAATTTTCCGGAAGTCTAGTCGTTGTTGTTGTTGTCTGAGGACAGGATAGGATAGGAGAAAGATTTGTTTTGTTTTGAGAGATTGTTGCCGTCCATTTTGTCAAGGTATTTTAAATTGTTTATCAGAATATCTTGTATAGTACACAAGAGTTGTCCATCCTGCCTGTTTTCTGGCTTTCAGTATGTGTGCTTCAGGGCGTTTCAAGATTTAACACTATTTTCTTTAAGTATTGTTATCGGTTGTTAAACCTTGTCTAATTTTGGGTTTTTGCTTGTTTAGTGTTGAATTTTGTCTGCTAAAGAATACTCAGCACGGATGCTATTTTAAATATATAGATGCGTTTTGTTGGAATGTGTGCTTGCTTGCTATCAGAGCCATTTTAATGTTAGGGAAATAGTGTGAACAAAATAGTCTCTTTTGCCTGAGGATAAGATATATTCTTTTTCGGTTTTGAGAGATTGATTCCGTCAATTTTGTAAAGGTATTTTAATTGTTTATCAGAATCTCTTGTATAACACACAAGAGTTGTCAATCTGGCTTTCTGTGTGTTTAAAGTTGTTTAAAGATCTAGCGCTATTTTCCTTTACGAATTGTTATCAGTAGTTAAATCTTGTCTGACTTTCGGTTTTCGCTTGTTGAGGTAAAGAATACACAGCTCATATTTTTTTAAAATAAATAGTTGTGTTTTCCTGGATTGTCTGTTGATGCTGCTTTCTATCAGAGCCATTTTATTAGAGAGTCTCTGTGAACAAACTAGTTGTTGTTTCCTGAGGATAGGAGAAGAGAGTTCTTATTTGTTTTGAGAGATTGTTGCCGTCAATTTGGTAAAGGTAGTTTAAATTGTTTTTTGGAATATCTTGTATAACACACAAGAGTTGTCAATTTTGCTAGTTTCCTTGCATTCTGTTTTTTCAAGCCGTTAAAAAATTTGAACACTATTTTCCTTTGCAAATCGCTATTGATTCTTATGTTTATAAATTTTTTAACTATAGAAAATATTTTTTATTTATTTTTATAGACAAGTATAAGTGTATATGTTTTTTGGAAGCATATGTTTAAGTTTTTTTTCAACATATTTAGTTAATAATAAATTTTAATTTAGATATTGATAGTCATAAATTTTAATAGGTATTGATTCTTATTTTTATAAATTTTTTAACTATAGAAAATATTTTTTATTTTTTTTATAGACAAGTATAAGTGAATATATGGTTTTCTTTGGGACATGAGTGAGTTGACTTTTGGGTTTCACCTATTTCGTTTATATAGGTGGATACACTCACAAATGTCTCAAAAGAGAAAAATGCAAGCTACAATTGGAGAAATGTATGGATGGTCAAAAGAAAAAACTTCTAAGACTCAAAACCCTTCGAGTGAAAAAATCCATAATCCTCAATTGGAACAACAATTGCATGAAATTTTTGGAAGTTTGTCTAAGGATGATCTTAATAAAGAAACAAATGAAGTTGAAGAAGATGATAACAATCAAGAGAAAATTGAAGGGCAAACAAAAATACAATTTCATATGGAATGGTTAGATAAGTTTGATTGGCTGAATTATGCGAGGCATGAAGACATAATCACTATGAAATGTAGTTATTGTGAGAAGTATAGGATGAGTGGACCATGGAGTTTAGGGAATGTTTGTACAGCATTACAACATAATGCTCTTGTTACTCATGAAAAATCATTGGTACATAAAGATGCTAAGGGAAGATGGATTAATGAATTAGAAAGAAAGATGAAGCCAATTCCAGATCATATTAGGCAGATGGAAGATGAAAATAAGGAAAGAGTGATTACCACAATGAAAATATCATAGTTTGTGTGCCAAGAAGATTTATCTTTATCAAAGTATGAAAAACTTTGCAAATTTCTCATGGATGCAAAAACACCATATATGCCAAAGTCTCAAGATTACTCTTCATACATAAATCGTAAATCTACAAATGATTTTATATATTGCATATCAAGACATCTTGAGCAGATTCAGACAAAAAATATGTTGGAGAGTCCTTTCTTTTCATTAATGGTTGATGAAAGCACTGATCGCAGCTTAGAGTAACACCTCGTTGTTTATGCAACTTATTTAGATTCAAAGGGTCTTGGGCCACCTATTTCACAGTTTATGAAACTCAAGAATGTAATAGATGGAAAAGGAAAAACAATATATGACAGTGTTAGTGAATTAATAAATGTTAGAGGGCTTCAGTATAAAAATTTGATAGTTGTTTCTACAGATGGAGCTTCAGCAATGATTGGACATGCAAATGGATTTGTTTCATTTTTGAAAAAAAACACTCCAAACCTTCTTACAGTTCATTGTGTAGCTCATCGTGAGTCTTTAGCTACAACAGATGCTTCTAAGAAAATACCTGAGTTATTATGTGTTGAAAAAATTGCAAACAAAGTGTATTCATGGGTTCAAAATTCACCAAAGAGAAGTAATGAACTTAATGATTTGCTTAAAATTATGCAAATCGATGTTCTCGATGTTCTACAGATACACTCAGTGAGATGGTTATCGAGGGGAGAAGTTATTATAAGGCTTGTGAAGCTTATGCCAATGATTTTAACTTTGTGGAAAAATGAAAAAAAAACTTCATCATGGTATGATAAGACACGAATTTACCCCATTCAATTTTGTTTTCATATGTTGGTTGATGTGTTGGGTGAATTGAACAAGATAAAAAAGACTTTTCAAGAAGAAAATGTAGATATTACAACTATTGGCTTGGCTCTTGAAGTAACTATAAGTACATTGTCTAGATGGTTTTTGAGAAAATAAATATTTGCAGAAGGAACAACATATCTTTCAAAATTTTTAAGTGATTCTCAATATGGATATATTGAAATTAAAGATGAAGGGGTAGTTATAGATAGACATGAATTGCAATACATTTCTATACCAGCTATGGACATTGATTATAGTGATATAAGAAAACAAACCATGAAACCTTGTATTGAAGGAACAAAAGAGAGCTGCCAACAACTCACAGAAGGTTATATTGAGTCTCTCATAGACTCTTTGAATGAAAGATTCCCAGATCTTCCTCTTTTTAATGCAGCAAAATTGTTCAGTCCTTTTTTTTACCCAGAAGAGTGCCATAGTCGTGAGAAAAATTCAGAGCGTTGGCTTTTTAAACTCTTTCAACATTTGCAACATACCATATCAGAGGATATTGGATTTGTTCCTTTATTTGATGTTAAAGCTTGTAAAAGAGAGTCACACCCTTTTGTTGATTCATTAAATCTGGCTTGTGAGGGGTTTTCAATGAAAGAAGCATGGAAGGTCTTTCGTAATACAAAACTATGGCACAAAACTTATCCTCATATGATGAAATTATGGCAAGTTGTGCTCACTATTCCTGCAAGTACAGTGGATTGTGAAAAAGGATTTTCTAAAAAAAACATCATCAAGGACATTCGAAAATCAAGGCTAGGGTTGGATACACTAGATGCACTAATGAGAATATCTTCGAATGGGCCTAAATTATCTAATGTGGATTGGAATGTAGTATATGGGTTATGGAGAGATACAAAATCAAGAAGACTTCTTGACCTTTGAGAGTTCGAAAGTTAGTTTTTTGTATCCTTTGAAGTGAGTTGTGGTTATATTGCAAAGTATTTTTTAATGTGTATGTAATCTTGTTTGTTATGTTGACTGGAGGATTCATGCCAAGATGTTTTTCAGTATTATGAATTTTTGACTTGAAAAAATATGATGTTTTTCAGTATTATGAATTTTTGACTTGAAAAAATATGAAGTATAGTTGCAATCTGCACTTGAAGAAATTTGGTTATAAACAGAGTGAACAAAAAGAGGTAACAATGCTTTATATTCACTTGAAAAATATTTAATTGGTTAATACTTTGATAATATTTGGATATAGGGGATATAAATATTTTGTAAATTTTAGTTAATAATGCAGAAACTTATTTCAATTTTGAGCCAATGTATGGGTAAGTGCTTTATTCTTTAAATATTAGGAATTTGGATGATATCAATAAGAAAATACAAAGACACTTTGGATAATAAAATTGGTCTCCTTGCTTTAATGATTTAGGGGTCCATCTTTTAATTTTTTAAATAAAGAAATATAATCATTGTTCTTTGTTATTTCACTTTTCTTTTTTTGTTTGAGGTTGTTGTAAGAAGGGTTGCTCATTTTGTTACATATTGTTTGAGCTTATAATCATACTATGTTGCATGCTCTTTGAGCTATGAGCGGAGGATTCATGCCGAGATGCTTTTTAATACACTGAATTTTTACTTGAAGAAACATTAAGTATAGTTGCAATCTAAACTTGAAGTGGTTATAAACTCAGTGAACAAAAAGAGATAACAATGCTTTATATTCACTTGAAAGATATCTAATTGGTTAGTAATTTCATAATATTTTTCCACTATTATCTTTAATGTTAGATTGGACAAAGTTATGGTTATACTATATGTTGTCAAATTGGATATAGAGCATATAAATATTTTGTACATTCTAGTTAACAATGTAGGAACTTATTTCATAAAAATAAATTTTGCAGTAAATGGTCTCTCATAACTTATTTCTCATTTGAAATATATTTTTGCAAGGATGTATAGGTTTCACAGTTTTGAGCCAATGGATCCAAGTAAGTTTTCTATTCTTTAAATAGTATACATTTTGATGATTTGAATAGGAAAATACAATGATGTTTTCGCTAATAAAATTGGTATGGTTGCTTTAATGGTTTAGGGGTCTATCATTTAATTTTTTAAATAAATAAATCTAATCATTGTTCATTGTTATTGTTTTTGTTTCATGTTGTTGTAAGAAGGGTTGCTTGTTGTGTTCCATAATATTTGAGCTTATAATCATGTGTTCCATACTCTTTGAGCTGTGAGTGGAGGATTCATGCCAAGATGCTTTTTAGTATGTTGAATATTTTACTTGAAGAAATATGAAATATAGTTGCAATCTACAGCTCAAGTGATTATAAACAGAGTGCAAAAAAAGAGGTAACGTTGCTTTATATTGAGTTGAAAAATATTTAGTTGGTTAATACTTTCATAATATTTTCCCACTATGTTGTCAAATTCGATATAGCACATATAAATATTCTGTAAAATCTAGTTACTCTGTAAATATATTTTTGCAGGGATGTGACAATTTTGAACCTATGGATGGCTAAGTGTTATGTTATTTAAATAATAGTAATTTTGATGATTTGAATAGGAAAATACATTGTTGTTTTTATGATTTAGGGATTTATCATTTAAATTTTTAAATAAAGAATTATAATTGGTGTTTATTGTTGTTGTTACAGCTTTTTGTTTTACCGCTGCTCAGTGCGTTCCGTAATGTTTGAGCTTATAACCATTTGCTCGAATGCCACATTTAGAGATATACTCAATTTTGAAGTCACCTTGAGGATGAAGGTGTTGCATTTGAAATGTTTCTTTTGTAAAATCTGAAGATGAAGGTGTTGCATTTAAGATATTTCTTTTGTAAAATCTCACTGGAGTGATAACTCTTTAAAAGAAAATTTTGGAGTACAGTGTGTACTATGTAATATTCAACAATGTTTCATTTTGATAATACAAATTATTACAGAATGTTGATTTAATTATTAATGTTTTTGTTGAGTGTGTTTTGGGTTATTTTTTATTATAGAAAATTGTATGCTCAGCATGAAAATTTATGATGATAAAATTAACATATAACATAAAAAAAAAAAAATTAGCACTGATAAATCTATATAAAAGACACCACAAAATGCGCTAACGGTTCCTTGTTAATGATGTTTTCCTGGAGCTTGTCTTTTCGAAAAGACACCACAAAATGCGCTCACGCATCACATCCAAGGAAGGGTCTTCATAAATTGTTTCCATTGTTTTCATAAAAGGTTAATTTGCACGCTCACGCATCACATCCAAGGAAGGTTCTTCATAAATTGTTTCCATTGTTTTCATAAAAGGTTAATTTGCACTTGACATCAAAAGCTACTTGGATAGATCAAACGATAATTAATGAAAAAATTCAATTAATATTTTTTCATAAAAGGTTAATTTGCACTTGACATCAAAAGCTACTTGATAGATCAAACGATAATCAATGAAAAATTTCAACTAATATTTTTCAAACCCAGTGGAGGATAATCAAGGCGCGGAAACATTCCCAGAAGAATAGAAAGGGCTAATTGGGAATAAGCCACAAGAATTCGCATGTCACGGGACTCGCAGTGCTAATTACGAATGTCATGACAGCACGCTTTCTATAAATATGCCACAAAGGCCTCTTCCCCGAATTCGCAGGAAAGTATCAAACATTTCACTAGAGATGGAGGAGATGGAAACCCACAAGAATAAGATGTTTTGAGAAAGTTTTACAGATCTGGCCTTATTTCTTTGTTTATTCATGTTGTTTCTTTCAGATTGCATGGCTTCAAATTAATTTGTGCAGATCACTATGCTTGTGGCCGAGATCAATCTCATAAACAAAGAGAATCTGAAGCTCAAGTCTATTTTGAAGCTCATGAATAGTAAATATAACGACTTACAGATGCATAATAGGTCTCTGATTGACCAGCGGAAGGGCGTTGATAGAAACCAGGTATATCATACTGTTTTGGGAAACTGATTTGACTTTCGGATAATTAGGGTTCATGGGTGTCCAAATTTCTTACTGTTGTTTTACTTTTGATTTCTTAGATACTCAATCCAGATCATCAAGGGAATGATGTATTGTATGCAAGGTACTCCAACGGTGCAGTTGCCTCCAAAGATGATCAGTATTGGGATTGCCATGAACGAGGATGGGAAAAGGA
Organism: Picea abies; assembly: GCA_900067695.1. Taxonomy (NCBI): domain Eukaryota; kingdom Viridiplantae; phylum Streptophyta; class Pinopsida; order Pinales; family Pinaceae; genus Picea; species Picea abies. The sequence continues at coordinate 17,104 of CBVK0100094538.1, read as the reverse complement.
GAAGAAGAATGGCAAATTTATCGACGACCAGCCGCTGCCTTCAATCAAGAGGACAATGAATTACTTGGAGTCCGCACAGATTGATAATAGGATCAATTCGTGCATCGATTATAGCCCCCGCTGTCATAAGAAGCCGCCGAACAAGAAGCATCTGAGCAGGGGATTGGCGGCTGTGTCCAAAAGAGTCGTATCCACGCGGACCAGATCTCAACCATCCATGGTAATAATCGATTTCTGTGATGTAGAATTTCTGTAAACTATTCAGATGATCCACGTAGATATCGGTGTTCATTCATCTATTTTAATTGTTTTTGTTTTTGTTTTTTTTTTTTTTTTTTTTTTTTTTTTTTTTTTTTTTTTTTTTTTTTTTTTTTTTTTTGGGGTCTGTTTTTAGTTTAGTAAGTTTTTCTGTATGTTTTTGTAATTGTGGGTTCTATACTTTTAGGGTTGTCTGAAGCCTTACACATCTTCCAGGTGGATATTAGTGGCCTCTCACTTAATCTAACTGGCATATTTTTATGTTTTCATGTCAGCGCATCTTGATGTACTTCTAGGGTTGTTTTGGAGTCCTAAACAATGTTTTTTTGGCTAGCCACAATAAAACTATAGTTTGACAACAAAATGTGTAGTTCTCTGAAAGATCTTTCCAACCTATCACAGGCTAAAGTTTGCAAAAGTTAACCTCTGGAAGTTGAGGTAACTACCACCATTCTAGCAAGTGTTTCACTTTTGCAATTTTACAATTTCAACCTATTTCATTTATTCAATAAAAGATACTTATTTCATTTTGTTTCAATAAAAAATATTGTTTACTAGATATCTATGTTGCTTTACATATCTCTGTATTTATTGTATTCAATTTGTTAATCAATTAGTTTCACCTTTTCTATCGGGATCACCAAACCCATCTAAACACATGTGGATATGATATGCATCACAACCTTCGCATTCAAACCTGGGTTTATATGGGTTGGACTAGTCTAGTGGTATCCATATTGAATGCATCCAGTGCACTTCAGTTATCCTTAATCCGATGTTATATCGTAGTCGGACGGGGCAGCAGTGAAGTCACCTGTTTACTTTGCTGTTACCCTGTCCAATCCAATAAAGTTCGATGATTGAGAAATTTGGGTGGGATTGATTTAGTGTATGATTTTTAGGTTTGTAACCTGGAACCCTGTTTATGAAGCTGTTGCAAAGCCCAATATGAGCACGGCAATTCTTGCTTTCTCGCCATCTATAAAGAAACTGATCTCATCTATTCTAATCAGAGAGACGATGGCTGCCAGTGGCGAAAATATGCGCAAAAGATGATAGAAAGCAATCCACTTCCAAGATCTTATTACAAATGTGCTTGGGCACCCGGTTGCCCAGTTAAAAAACAGGTTTGACCTAATTATTTTCCCAAAAGAAATCTGCTATTGATACTCTAATTGACAATGAAATACATAGAAGGCCACCCTCTAATATAAATATGTTAAAATCATTGCGGATTTTGAGCAGGTTCAGAGATGTGCCGAAGACCTGACAATTGTAATAACAACCTACGAAATTGAACACACCCATTCTCTGAGTCCGCTGGCAATGGCTGCTACACACGTTGGGTCATCGAAGCAGTTCATTGGTGAGGAGATGATTAGAGAAAATTTCGTTGCAGACAGCCAATTTGTACCCTGCATTGCCAGAATATCGACCTCAAGCCCGTTTCCCACAATAATTCTCGACCTCACGGAGAACCGGCCAAACACAGGATTACCGTTGCAGCCTCCACATTTAGCGGCAGGCAGCTTCCATCACTCGATTCCATTTCCTAACAATACTGGCCAGGATCAGTTATCAATCATGCAGGATTATGTGGCTTCTATAAAGGCAGATCCCAACTTCGCTGGAGCCATAGCGGGCTGTCTGCTCACTTTGGGTGTTCCAGTCCAAGGGATGCCCAAATCCCCTCCAACAACGCAATGCGCTGATGGTGCAAATTAAGAAATATTTTTATAGATTCGTATTCTTTGCAGTAATTACTTGGAAAACATCTCATGCATCAGTGTTGTCGCTACCAGCAAATCCTTTGCTTATATTGTAAACTACAAGCCACAGGTTAAGTTGCGAAAATTAGCACTAAAAGTCCTTGATTTGAACCTATTGGGGTCATTAGAAGAATGATAGTGATCATTGATGGCGTTGATGCTCCTCCACAATTTCTACGTATGGTGATGGAGGATGAGTTTTTAGTGGCGTTGATGATTGTTGACCATTTGTAATTACTAGCACAGCAGTAAAGTAGCTGCTGGTGAACGCCGAAAGGTTGAGAAGATGAAAAGAATGTTTAAAAGAATATATTAAATTTTATTATTTATTAACAAATAAACTGTTGGGCTTCATTTATCTGTGTTAACAAGACTTTTAGAAATTGATTAATAAAAAATACCATTTTACCTCTAGATCTTCGCACCTCGCACCAATCTGTCTTAAAAGATACAGGCATTTTCTAATGTTTTCATTCAGTACAAAAATCCAAATATATAGTGAAAAAAATGTAAATTTTCCTTCAACATACCACTTTTACTTTTTACATGAAACATTTTGTATTGTTTTCATTTATTACAAAAATTCAAATATACAGCCGCATTACAATATAAATGAGTAATCAGTGCGGCTGTATTACAAAAACTGTATATTGAACAATTGATTACTTAAACAAAGAGATGAACTGTATATTTGAATTTTTGTATAAATGAACTGTATAAATGAAAACAAAGAGATGAACTGTATAAATGAAAACAATACAAATGCGGCTGTATTACAAAAACTCAAATAAACAATATAAATGAGTAATCAGTGCGGCTGTATTACAAAAACTGATGAACTTTTACAGTTGCATTGGAAGAAATGGAACCCGGGTCTACACCGTTTCAGGGTACTATTTTATGATTGTATTCTTACCAGTTTGATGAAGACCTAATACAATTAAAACTTAGCTTCATTAATCTAGATGCCCCCAGTTATAAGATACACGGATGTTGTTGTAGCCTTTCTCATCTCTAAACATATTACACTCTTCCGGTGAGAAAGAACATCAATATACCACCATGGTATCAATAGACCAGTTTGTAAAGAGATCGGGCAAATTGCAAACGAATTCGGAAAATACCAGTTTGTAAGGAGATCAGGAAAATTACAAACTGGTCTTAAAACATAGTTTCATTAATCTGCGTTTTCGGATTAAAAGTGAAGAGATCGGGCAAATTACAATAATTGTAAAGAGAAAATGTGGCTTAATACTGTACTTTACAGTAACAAGAGCCTCTTGGAGATCGCAGCCAAGGTTGTGTTGATTGTACTACCCTCCTGCGCCAATTCGTGCCATTATTGATATTCAACCACCATTGTGTTAATTAACTGAAACGCATGCTAGACATCCAGGGCCTGCCATGGCTGTGTTAATTAATTGAAACTCATGCTAGGCATGCAGGAGGTTAATTGAAATGCATTATAGACGTGGCAACGCTTCCTAATTTGAGGTTAATTGAAATGCATGATAGACGTAGCAACACTTCACATCTATCAGTATAATTAATTCCAGTTAAATATTGAAGGCTTCAGTAATTTAAACTTAAACGTGGCAATTACATATCCTTACAGTAATTTTTTAATTGTGATTAGGTAAATGTTAAAAAGTAAACATGTTAACGGATGCCTTGAAAAATGAAAGAAAGTTATGAACAATAAATCTGATCCATTGATTTTGGAGGACGACTAAGAATATGCCAGCATCTTCAATGCATAGCCTTCAGATTAGGGTTTAAGGTTAAATAAGGTTAAAAGATCATTAATTCTGCCCATTGTCAATAGGTATACGCCTTTTGGCGTAATGATGATGAGTTGTTATTTGAGTAAGATAAAAATTGGAGCTTTTATTATGATGAGTTGTTATTAGAGTAACACTAGCACAGTGGACTCGAGGCTGGAGAACGCCGAAAGGTATCTGCCACTCATAATTATTTTACTATTTTGATAAGTATGATGATGAGTTGTTATTTGAGTAAGATAAAAATTGGAGCTTTTATTATGATGAGTTGTTATTAGAGTAACACTAGCACAGCGGACTCGCTGCTGGAGAATGCCGAAAGGTATCTGCCACTGATAATTATTTTACTATTTTGATTGGAATTATTAACAGACCTGCTATGTTTTGATTCGAACACCGTTCAGTAGATTTTGGATGGTACTATCTTGAACAGTCACATTTGAAACACAAGCTTTGCTTCCGTCCTTTCCCAGCGATCCGATACTGAAGTTGTAAATTGAAAAATAAGCATAGATCTTCATGTAGTGTAACAGACATGTAGTGTAACAGAGATTAGAAATCTGCAAAGAATAGAGACAGTAATTATATTTTATGTCGTGACCAGGACCACAGTTGATATTGTTCATGCGGATGTCTGAACAGCCTGTTTGTATGGAAATGCAGTCGTTGCCTTTTCATCCCACCAGCCATTAAAACAGATTAATCATCAGATCCGAGAAAAGAATAGTTCTCCGCTTTTAAATTAATATTGACACGATTTGAAAAGATTAGGGATTAAAAAAGGATTTTGATGGATTTAGTGTTTTCTGATCCAAGTGAATATTAAATGTCCGTGCAGGTTGTGGTATCAGACGACAATAAATGAATACCACTAAAATGAAACTTGTGCAGAGTGTTTTTTAATAATATAAACATGGCTTGCATATATTTTAATCCTTTTTAATCATTTGAATGTGGCAATTATGTATTTCTACAGTAAATTTATAATGTGATTAAGTAAATGTAAAAAAGTAAATTTAATGACTAAGAATATGCCAACATCTTCAATGCTTAGCCATCAAATTAAAATTTAAAATTAAAAGATCATTAATTGTACCCATCGTCAATAGGTATATGCTTTTCGGCATAATAAATATATAATAATTAAAGAATAGTATTGTAATTCTGTTTTAATTTTAGATTTATTAAAAATGGAAGGAAATCTAAAAAATTAAAATGTAATTTTGTAAATATCTAAAAAATAAAAATGTATTTAAGTTGATATGCTTTAAGAAAATAAAAAATAATATTACAAAGAGTTGTTTATTATTATGATTGTTGTAAATATATTTTAATTTTATATAACACATTATATTGAGTTTTTATATATAATGATATTAGATTTAAGGATATGTAATTGGTGGTATAATTTTTTTAATATTAAATTATAAAATGTATCTTACTTTTTTTTCAGTATAATAAATAATAAAATTCAAATTAATTGTTGAATTGAAATTTAAGTTTTAATCATTAAATTATTAATTGAATTTTTCATGAAGAATATATAATTCAAACCATAAAAATATGTATGTGAAATAATATATTTTGTTATTTTATAGATTGTTCATAAAATTAACATAGAATAAGTTGTGAAAAGTTGATTGTGTGAATGATTTTATATTTTCCATTAGAAACTAGGAAATTGGGAGGCGAACAAAGATCAACAACTAGAAGAGGACAATTAAGTATAAGTAGAAGGAAGACCAAGTTAATACAAGTTTTATAAGAGAATGTCCCAATTATAGAAGAATAGGAGTAAGAGTCAAAGAAAAATCAACAACTAGAAGAGGACAATCAATTATAAGTAGAAGGAAGACCAAGTTAATACAAGTTCTATAAGTCAAAATTTCTAGAACAGGAATAAGAGGCAAAGAAAGATCAACAACTAGAAAGGGACAATCATTTATAAGTAAAAGGAAGACCAAGTTAATACAAGTTCTATAAGTCAAAATTTCTAAGGAAGATATATTGAAAATAGAGAAAGAGGTTATGGAAGAGAGATGACAAATTTAATGGTATATGTCCATGATAGAAGAAGAATTGATGAAAGATTAGATTTTGCATATATATGATGGAAGAAGAAATGATGCACCATCAGATTTTGCATAAATAATACAAAATGTTGTTGGTTTTCCCTAAGAAGAGGGAGAGAAAATATTTTAATTAATTTAATTTAATATATTGTTTAAATTTATTAATAATATCAAGGGTGAATGCAAGCTAATGCTGGTCTCTTCTGGCATGTTAGATGAAATAGAAATGAGAAAAAAAAAAATCCTACATAAATTTTTTAGTTCTCGAATTTTATTAAATTCATATTAAAGGTCAAAGAGAAATTGGGAGGCAAAGAAGGATCTACAACTAGAAGAGGAAAATTAAGTACAAGTAGAAGGAAGACTAAGTTAATACAAGTTTTATAAGAGAATATCATAGTTATAGAAGAATAGGAGTAAGAGGCAAAGAAAGATCAACAACTAGAAGAAAGCAATCAAGTATAAGTAGAAGGAAGACCAAGTTAATACAAGTTCTATAAGTCAAAATGTCTAGAATAGGAATAAGAGGCAAAGAAAGATCAACAACTAAAAAAGGAAAATCATTTATAAGTAGAAGGAAGACCAAGTTAATACAAGTTCTACAAGTCAAAATTTCTAGAATAAGAATAAGAGGCAAATAAAGATCAACAACTAGAAAAGGACAATCATTTATAAGTAGAGGGAAGACCAAGTTAATACAAGTTCTATAAGTCAGAATTTCTAAGGAGGATATATCGAAAATAGAGAAAGAGGTTATGGAAGAGAGATAAAAAATTTCATGGTGATGATTATTAATGTCCACTAAGACCGAATTGGTCTATCGGACCTTAAGAGGCTAAGTGATAACTGGTGATTCTTTAGAATTTTGTTTCTATGCTTGAAAATCATTAAGAGAATCTTTCCAAGATCACCACACTTTTGTTGAGTTAAGACATTAGGAAGTTTGGTAGTGTGATAAATATTTTGAAAGTGAGATCTAATATGGGTATAGGCTGGACAATCTAAGAGAAAGTTCTTTTCATATTCAACCTTCTTAGTGTCACAAAGGAGACACACTATTTCATCCCATGGCATTTTAGGAATTGACCAACGCTCAATTTTACTATGGAGCTCTGTTGGTAGCCAATTCACATTTTCTACTATCCTTATAAGCTGCCTACACCAATGTTTTGAAAACCTTAATTTTTCGTCGCATTGCTCAAATAAATGACACTTTTATTTTTGCGCTAATTGCACACTTACCTTCGTTTTTGTTTTCACGACTGTAAGCATGAAAACTTGGTCTTTCAAAGTCGCATTAAAATCATTATTGAATTGTTGTTATCCTCTTTGTCGATATGCCCACCTGCGTTTATATTTTACTTATCATTATACAGTTGGCAAGACCTTTGATCTGTACTCATTTCACATTCTTCGATTGATTGTCTAATTTTGTTTCATTGAGTTTGTGATACATTGGGGATTTGATCTACATGTTATTTGATTAATCCACTTGGCTCATTGGTATACATAAAAACGCATTGGCACATTGGCTAAATTTTTGGTATGAATCATTCTATACACCGCATGTCACATAGTCAAACCATTGGTATTGGTTTCGATTTATTTTTTTGGTTTTTAAAACTATGGCATAAATTTTGTTTGCGCGATTGGTTTATCCACTTACCAAAGGTTTCGATTGATTGATTGAAATGGCATAGTTGTAACACATATGCATTGTGATTTGAATAATTGAAAGCACCAGCGGTTGTACCATTGGTAATGACTATTTTCCATGGACAGAAAATAGATCCACTACCTTCGCACGATGTCATTAATGCCTTCCCTTATCCCTATTTTACCTCTGCTAGCATCGGGTAAGCCTTCGAGCGTTCTGCTCGTGTGTGTGCTACATTCAAACCCTGGCTCATTCACATCACTTACCGTCTGCTTGGATCTATGGCACCGGTGGTGCGAATTAAGCCGAATGGTAGTCAAGCCCTGCTACTGTTCGATAACACCCGAAAATATTTGCAAGATAATGGTTGGCTTACGTTTGTACAGAGGTTTGAGGGTTTTAATATATTTGTTGCACAACAGTTCGCCCTGACTTTTGATGGCTGTAGAGCCAAAATAGATGACATTAAGCTTGAAATCAATGAAGAGTTCATTAGCTCTGCCATAGGGTTAGCAGCCATGGGCCAGCGATGGTTTAAAAATTCTAAAGTTGAGGACGTGCCATGGCCACTATTGTTTGTCTCGCGGAAGTTCACATCCTGTGACAAAGGTATGCCCATTTCCACGCTTAAACCAAGGTGGCATGATCTTTTGATGGTGGTTAAACAATTCGTGACCTATGAGGGTCGGTATGGACTAGTTTTTCTTTATCACCTTCGAATGTTAATGAGTTTTATGGGTTATCCATTGAACATGTTGTTTTACTTCCAGTGTAGCCTTTATAAAATGTCAAAAAGGTTTAAACGAGAAAAGGCCGATAGTAGCTTGTTCCACCACGGCCTAATCAGACTCATCGTTGTTCACCACTTAAATCTTCTCGGTGATAGTTGGCAAGCTTTTATCTCTCGAAATGGTTTTGCTGATACAGAGCCTTGTCCAAATTGACAAGCCTGTGGTTAGTGAAACTAAGGTCAGGCCACTCGTGCCTTTCCATGTTCTGTTGCCCTCTCCCAAACCCTCAGTCGACCCTGATATCGATTTACCCAACGTCTTAGTAGACAAGGTTGAGGCTATAAAAAATCCTGTGAGCAAAAAGGTTAAAGATAACCCTACTGTCGACGACAAAGGTAAAAATAATGCTCGACTCATATCGAGATTGGATAGGAATAAACCTAAACCTAGTGCTGAGCAGAAGCCCATAGTCCTTAGTGAAGACTCAGACTCTGACGTTGAACGCTTCCTAGCTAGTGAGTACCCTTACTCCAAAGGTCTGTGCTCTGAGCCACCCTATGACTTCGCTTCTAATTTACCCCCTTGCCTAAGGAACAATAGTAGTTACCCAGGGATCAAGCTACCTAACGAAACCCTCGGCAATTTAAACAAACCCTCACCTGCATTTTCAAAGCCTGGACAATCGTCATGTGACTAATGTAATGTGTGGCTGGAATGCTACTATACCGACGTTCCTTTATTATAGTTGAAAATCAAATCATTGGAAAACCAAGTCACAGTATTGACAAGTGAAAGGGACAAGCTTCAAGAAAATGATAAGAAGCAAAAAACTACTGGTTCCATCATATTTAGGAATGTCGAATCGGCTACAGCCTTCATGAATTCCCAAATGTTATGATCAAGTTGTTTGCTCGTCATCCAGGTATGAATTTCGATATCAATTATGTTCTATGAATTGCTAGATTAATATAATGAATTGAGTTTGGTTTTCAAATAACTTTGTCTATTGTTCGAAATGACTCTATTATAGCCATATCAAAAAAGGTTATGTTGTTCATCGTGTACATTGTTTTCGTTTTCCTAAAATTAAATGAACTTTTGATTTGGTTACACGATATGGTCATGCCCAATTTAGCAATTGATTGGTTTTCATCGAGTTGGATTCGTTTTGAATAATTTTATTGATTCGAATTAATGAAATCAATGGGTTTTTCTTTCAATTGGATTTTGTTTGTATATGATTTAAACAGAAGGTTTTTATGCTAAAATTAGAGCATGACTATGTTTTGATTTGATATGATTTCGTTGTATGATTTGATTTTTGAAACGATTTCATAGGATTAAATTGGCTTGATAGTTACGATGTAGTCTTTTAAATTGGAAAAACGACTCTGTTTTATCAACATTCTCGTTTGGATTTGGATTATATATGACCTGTGTCGAAGATCTCTGCGCCCAAATCATGGAACTGTTTTGATTCACAACAACTATGTCAAATTCAAACTGTTCGGTTCACTCTTGCTTTGATTGGATTGTTGCATATCTTGAGTTAGCATGATTGTTTTTATGAGTTGGATTCGTATCGAAAATAGACTCGATGCTTCTCTGTCGATTTTAATTTTCAAAACGAGTTTGTTAAAGTCAAATCGAAACATGTAATCTCTGTCGAATTCGTATGAGAAAATTCAGTTAATAAATGAATTCAAGAAATGATTTCGTTCAATGGCAATCGATTTTGTTTGCCCCAATTAGCAATAACAAATGATTCAACAAGTCCTATCGACCTTGTTATCAACCGATTAATTCCATTATCATTTCGTTCGTGGTAATTTACACACCAGTTTTGATTTGATGGATCATTTGTTTATGTTAATACAGTTATATCAAATCTGAAAATGATCCTCTTGTTTGTGTATAGATTCGATCGTGGTTCTTGTTGATGGATAAGGCAATATAAATGATTGCATATGATTTGTTTAACTATATTGATTTTAATTTGATATGAAAACGACTTCATTACTGTTCGATACAATTTTGTATACCCGAATTGGTAACGAATTAAATAGAGCATATCCATCTCTGTTATCATTTGATTTGGTTTGTTCCATTTGCATACAAGTGTCGATTTTAATGAGGCTTTTAGTAATCTAATATCTTTTGATAGTTTGAATGTATTTTCTAAGATTTTAATTGATTTTAATACGATTCTATGTTTGATTTAGACCAGCTATAGAATCACAAGATTCTGTAGCTAGTCTTTACAATTAGATTTTTATCAATTTCATCATCATAATATCCTCTTAACTTGTCCATTTTTGACCTCTTGTAGGTACATTCGAATTGCATTGGACATGCTGTGGCAGTCTAGGAGATATTTGTGTGATATAGTTTTATTTTTAAGTTGGTAGTTTGAGTTAGAGATAGGAACTTGGGATATTTTCCCAGATTTGTGTAAACAATTTTGATAACTTCCACAGGGATGTTTTACCCTGGGAAGTCTTTAAATACTTATTATTTTTTGTAATAAGAATCATCATCTTCACTTGTGGGAGAACCAGGCTATGGATTTCTAATACAAACTGAGACAAGAGTTGATGTCTTTCTACAGCTTTCACTTTCAATATATCAAGCTTTTGTTTCAAGTTTATGCATGTCACTTTGCAGTTGATTATAGACTACTTTGGCTATCATAATCTATTGCAGAATGATATGATTTGATTAAAGTGCTATCCATATCTTATTTCTTTCATTATGTAAAAGTACAACAATTACTTTGTTTCAGTTAATGAATCAAAGATTTCTCTTCTTCATTAATTGAATAATTTTGTATAGATCTTTGCATACAGGTTTATCTAACTGTGAAGATTTATAAATCATAAGATTGTTGTAAATTTTTTATGTCTTGTTTGTCCTGTAATTATATTTGAAGATTATAGCAGCTTCCTGTTTACGAGAAGTTCGTGGATAATTTGGTGTGGGTTTCCTCCCTCCGATCAGCTAAGACAATCATCATATACAGGACAAACCTGGAGCGTTTCTTCAGGTTAGTTTTATTTAGTATTTAATAGTGAATTTGTTAGTATAGTATAAGTAGTTTAGTTAGATATATGTTTAGTTTAGATTTGTAGTTATAATTAGTATATTAGTTGTTAGTTTAGTTAGTTTTTGTTTTATTTCTTGTCATAAATTTATAAAATCAAAAAACAATAGCTCTCGTTGTCTTAGGACAGAATACAAATGAGTTTTTCAGGTTTTCATTCAAATCTGTAAATTGTAATTATTGTATATTTTAAGACTAAGATTTATTTCTGTTAGTAGTTAGATATTTAATTTCTTAGAGTTAGCATAGTATTAGATATTAGATTGTATATATATATATAGAATAGTTAGATTATTTTATTAGTTTGTTTTAATAGTTAGTTTTAGTTAGATTAGTTAATTTAGAGTATTTTTCTTTTTGTTTTCTTAGGACTTAGATCGGGTAATGGAGCCACTAAACCCGTCAGGGTGGTTCATCCCAAACGGCTTGGGTTATTTAGACAACCCCGGACCGGTTCCACTCTCCTAGTTGACGGACGGTCAATTTCACCCATCAACAAATGGCGCTAGAAGGAGGGCCTGAAATTAATTAATGGCACGAGGCGGTCGCCAGACTCCTCCACCACCTAATCACTCACCTATAGTGACTAGAAGGCATTCGAACGATAATATTCCCCTTCAAACAACAACCACATCAACCGACGATCCACAGGTCACAGTTGATCCAACAACCCCTAATCCTACAGGTGGTGACATACAAGTTATTGTCTACCAATCTCTCATAAAAACACATAGTGCCTTGGCCCGTTTGAGGCAACCTAATCGACCGTGGGACCAACCTTTAGATTTCTCTGATATCAGAGAACAATTAGGAGGCATTAATATCACCGTGAATCCTACAGATCCAATCCTAAATCCTACTGCAGGAGGATCTGGGATACCTCCTTCACCACCTCCATCATCTCCTTCTTCTTCTGGAGGAGATTCCTCTGATGAAGGAAGTTCTCCTTCTCAGCCTTCCACACCCACTACACCAATGGAAGATCAAAACAACCCTGCTAGACCTTGGCTCGATTAGGATGTTGTAGATGTACCTGGAGCTCAACATCCTTTACCTAAACATCTGGAGAAATGGCTTCCCAAGTTTGACCCTGACTCAAAACAGATCGCTAAAGATCACATTAAAAAATTTATGTTAGCCATAAGAATCCGCAATGAAGAGCATGAAGACGTTGTCTGTAGGTTGTTCCCCTATACTTTCGAGGGAAATGCATCCACATGGTACTTTGCCCAGCAACCCCATACCATCGTGTCTTGGGAAAAGTTTGAGTCATGCTTTTTGAAAAAGTTCGGAGACGGTAAGCCTCTGGAAGTCCTAATCATGGACCTGTCTAGCTTAAGAATGAACCCAAAAGAAAAAGTTAAAGACTTTAATCAAAGATTCTTAACACTTAAAAACCGAATCCATGCTGATTCCATGCCTGCTGAGAATCTTATAATAGCATACTACACTAAATCTTTGCATCAAAGTATAACTATTTGGGTTAAATGATCTAAGAAAGCCACGTTGTTAGAACCCTTTGAGGAGGCCAGCCAAATTGAAAAAGACATACTTAGTCTTAAAGACTCTACTATCAATGAAACAGAGACTAGTTCTTCTTCCAAAAAGAAGATCGAAATCGTCCCCAGACCCACTCAAAGTAAAACACAACCTGAAAGTTCTGATTTAGAAAACTTAACTAAAGTTGTTCAAAAACTATCAAATCAAGTTATAGACTTAAAAAGGATGACTGAAGAAGCTTCCTCGAGCAAAGGACCTTACAAACCCCCATTCTGGAAGCCTTTTCCTACCAACCGACCTAATCCAACCACTGAAGGCCTTAATCTAGAAAGTTTGCAATGCGCCCTTCAAAAAATTTGAGAAGCCCAAGATAACTTGATGCCTCCTGAGATTCCTGAGGAGGTAGTTGAACAAGAGACAGTTCAAGAAGAGGAGTCTTCTCCAAAAAATTTTGGACACTTCTCGGATAGAATCTTTCAAGCTAACTTCGAGACAGTACATCCCTATAATACCAGGAGTAAGACAACAAACAAATCTTCTTCCGAAAACACTACAACTTCGCCTCCAAAGCAATCTAAATCAGCTGAAACTAAACAAAGCAATGTGAACCCCAACTTAGATTATGATGTAGTTGAAGATCTTAAAAAGTTAAGGGCTAACATTTATGTTTATGAGTTATTGAAATTTCCATTTCTGCTACAAAAAATGTTACAAAATATCTCATAGAATGGCAAAAATGGTAATTCAAGTGGTAACAAGGTTGTGCAGAACAAAGTTCCTCAGAAGACTTCCACTAAAAATAATCCTGATCCTCAAGATAAAGGAAGCCTCCTTGTAAGTAATGTAAATAATGTAAATAATGTAGATAGAGTAGCTTTAGAAATTGCGAGTAAAAAGCCGCAAGCTACCACTCTTAGTACTCGCAAAAATGTACATCCTTTCTTGTTAACTTTCAAAATCTTTAATAGAAATGTGCACAATTGTATGGTAGACTCAGGAGCATCATCCAATGTGATGCCATGGTCTATATGCCAGAAGATTAACAATGAAGTTGAACCATCTACTTTAAAAATCATACAACTTGATCGGACCAATGTTAAAGTTATAGGCGAACTAAAGAATGTTCTTATTAGATTATCGTCTAACCCCAAGGTTCATCAGGTCATTGATATTATTGTTGTAAATATTCCAGAAGTGTATGGTCTGTTTTTAAGCAGGGACTGGTTGGAGCAGCTACACGGTTATTTCATGACAGATTGGTCTCATCTATGGCTTCTAGAGAACAACAATCCCAACGAGAATCATGAGCGCTACCTTAAGTTCACGGTCACGGATTTAAATGATCCCAATGAACCATTTACACCTTCTGCTGATTCACCTGAAGTACAAGGGATGGACACCTTTTTCGGAAATTTCATGGCCGAGGCTTCAACTATCACCAATCCAGAACAACAATCCAAGATTGTAGCATATGTGCAGCCAATAGCTTCCACGCAACGGTCTCATGTACTCGATGGAAATCAAATTTGGTCTCTTTATTTCAATGGGTCAAAGTCCAAAGAAGGAGATGGCGCATGCTGTGTTATTATCAATCCGACAGGTAACAAAACATTGATTGCATGTAGGTTGGAATTTGAATGTACTAATAATATTGCAGAGTATGAGTCTTTACTGCAAGGTCTCAGAAAATCTTTGGATATGAACATTCAAAATTTAACCATCTTTGGCGACTCTGAAATAGTGGTTAGACAGGTAAGAGATTTTATCCACTGTCTATCTCCGCATCTCAAAAGCTACCAATCTGAGGTATGGAATTTAATGAATAAATTTTCTGCTTTCAATATAAATTCTATTCCCAGATTGAATAACTCTGAAGCTGATCTATTAGCTAACGTAGCTTCTAAACTTCTTCCTACAGAAGGCTTGTCCCCAAATGCATTCTCCGTCGAACTGTTGTTCCGGCCATCCGTTCTCGACAACATCATGAACTGTAGGGTCTTTGACGACGATCAGCAGATCATTAACTTTCTTCACATGGAAGAAACTTTTCAAGGCGCGGTGATAGACGAACACACACACGACGACAATTTGTATGATTTCACGGTAATACCATATCCGAGAAATCCTGAATCTTCATCGGATATGGTAAACTCAATCCCTAAATCTGTAGTTAGATTAGAGAAGTTTTATGATCTTCAAGATAAATTTAAAAAGACGGTCAACTGTAAAACCAATAGTTCCTCGTTATCATATGAAAAAGTAAGCTTAGGAACCAATGATAATCCGCAGTGCATTAATCTAGGGTTGGGGTGTTCTCAACAAGAAAAAGTTGTATTTATTAAATTGTTCAAAGAATTTAAAGATGTCTTTGCATGGACGTATGATGACCTTAAAACATTCGACCCTAACATCATACAACATGTCATTCCTATGAAGCCCCAAACCTTACCCTTTCAACAAAAATTGAGAAAAATGCACCCTAAGCTCGAACCGACCGTTCAAAAAGAATTGAATAAGCTCCTAAATGCTAAGATAATTTTTCTTGTTAGACACACTCAATGGGTTTCTAACCTTGTCCCAGTCCGGAAGAAAAGTGGGGAAATTTGACTCTGTGCCGATTTCCGAAATCTTAATAGAGCGTCTGATAAAGAAAACTATCCTGTCACACCCATGGAACAGATCCTTCAACAAGTATCTGGTTCTAAGAGACTATCCTTATTGGATGGTTTTTTGGGGTACAACCAAGTCCTGATGTCTCCACCAGACCAACTTAAAACTACCTTCCGCACCCCATGGGGCACTTATGCTTATCAAAAAATTTCCTTTGGATTGATTAATGATGGTGCCACTTTTCAGAGAGCGATGGACATCGCTTTCTGAGGCCTAATAAATCAGTCTGTCGTAGTTTATTTAGATGATGTGACTGTATTTTCTAAAAACAAAAATGATCATCTAGCTCACTTACGAGTTGTTCTACAGCGATGTCGTAAATACGACATCTCCTTGAATCCTAAAAAATCCATCTTTGCGGTAGAATAGGGTAAACTCTTGGGATTTATTGTGTCAAGCGAAGGGATGATTATCGACCCCGAAAGGACTTAGGTCATCGCAAAACTTCCCCCTCCTACATCCAAAAAATCTATGCAGTCTTTCTTAGGCCAGATTAACTTTGTGAGAAGATTTGTCCCCAGTTTCTACGAAATGGTGAGGCCTTTACAGAATTTGATTAAGAAAGACACCCAATATCACTGGGGACCCCTAGAAAATCAAGCTTTTAATGTAATAAATAAGGCCATAATAGACACCTCATCTCTCATGAGCCCTGATTTTTTTCAAGACTTTACACTCTACACTTTTGCTTCTGACCGTTCCTATGCCATTGTCCTAACCCAAAAGAATGCCGAGAAGAATGAAGTACCCATCTCCTTTATGAGCTCTGCTTTCAAAGGCGCTGAACTTAATTACCCTGCAGTAGATCGATAAGCCTACATTGTTTTCAAAGCAGTCAAGCACTTCCGGTCCTATCTTTTGAAGTCAAGGACGAAAGTCATTGTCCCTTACCAAGTCGTCAGGAACCTATTAGTGCAGAAGGAACTAGGTGAAAAGAGAGCTAACTGGGTCACCTCCTTGCANNNNGTGCAGAAGGAACTAGGTGAAAAGAGAGCTAACTGGGTCACCTCCTTGCAGGAGTACGACTTAGAAATCACCCTAGCTCAGATAGTGAGAGGCCAAGGGTTATGCAAGTTAGTTGTTGATTCAGCAACGGGACAGCAAGAAGAAAGTGATATGTCAAACCTAGGACAACACGATCAAAATCTAATCTGTCACACACAAAACCCTGTCAGTCCTTGGTATGATGATATAAGGTTCTGTCTTGAACATGGGTCAGCCCCCCGTCACTTGGATCCCTCTAAAAGAAGAGTGTTGAGATTAAAGTCTGCCTCCTTTCATCTGGTTAATGGTATCCTGTTTCGTCAAAATTTTGACGGCGTACTGATGCGCTGTTTTGAAAAAGACGAAGAAAAAAAAGTCTTGCTAAAGTTGCATGCAGGAGAAGCTGGTGGTCATTTTGGTGGTGAAACCACTGCCCATAAGGTTTTAATAGCCGGTTATTACTGGCCCACACTTTTTAGAGATGCCCATGCCTTGTGTCGTAAATGTACCGTTTGTCTGAAAGCATCAGGGCGGTTACAAAAACCAGCCTTTCCTTTGCAACCCATTGTGAGATCGGAAGAG
>CBVK0100094534.1:0-17251 GCA_900067695.1 Picea abies | reverse complement strand
TATGACTAATAAACAAGGAATAACCTTAGGAAAAATAAATCCTAGGTGTGTGTGAAGTAACTCCAACAGTTAATGGATCAACTTATCAAGGGCATAAATTGTGCATACAATATTCATTTGGGGCACTTTTTAGCCCATTACAAAGGTCTAGTCAAGAATTAAACATTCCAAATAACCTAGAATTTTCCTTTGGTTATATACTAGGTGATACCGTACTTAAAAAAAGTCATTTAGGACCTCAAAAATACCTTGAAATTTTGGGACTTGAAAATTTGTAGAACAATTGCCAAGATGTTGAACCATTCTAAATTAGTGGAATAGGTGGGTGGCCACCTTTATCCACCTAGATTAAGGCATGCATCCAAAATTATAAAAAAGGGTAAAAACATGTTCACGGGCTTACCCGATGTTGTTGTTCACATAACGAGGTTGATGAAAAGGTTTATATTGTGACCACTGAAAGTGACTCGTACACACACATTTTCACCATTTAAAAAGGTAATTCAAATCCCCTAAGTGTTTGATTTTTTTATATCCAGTCATTTTAACCTTGAAAGTGATACAATAGCGACAAACAAAATCCGTAGTCAAACTTGAACAACTCAAAATCCAATGATGCCCCAAGAACACCTTGAGGACAAAGACATGGATGTTTTTTACTTGACCTTATCCTTTCCTAACCTCCACCAAATTATTCAAAGAGATGGGTTCAATACTAATAGTGGTAGATATTATTTTCACTTATGGGAGTCAAACCTTGCTCAATCCATAGTCCCCCAAACTTATCATTTTCCTGAGCTAGTCAAGTGGTGCACTATAAATTACAAGGGTGATGCATTGCATATAATTTCTATAGATGGTTCTAACATCATGTTTTCAATTGAAAAAGTATCCATTTCCAAAATTCTCAAATTCCCTAACCCTATTTCTCAAGAACCCTTAGATGATGATACTCTGGCCTCAAAATACTAGGCATTTTCACAACCTAAAAAATAAAAATCATTGAGCAATTTGTTTTCCTCAAATGCCCCACTTCCAACCAGTCCACCTCCATTCAAATACACCATTTTCCATGAAATAACCAAGCAAGAAATTTCCATGATTTTTCAATTCCTAGGTTATGAAAACAACAAGACCATAGATGAGTCTATCTTAGGGATGTTTTTAGTCTTTTTCCCTCCAAATTCCATCACTTTCACAAACTTTGGCTATGTTGTGTTCTTGAGTGAAGTTATTAATTTCCAACTATCTAATTTCCATAGTACCAAGTTATTTAGGAACCAAGTCTACCTGGTTTACCTCATCTTGTCTAATAATTCTTCCTATTTTGAGAGTTTTGGAATCAAGATAACATATGATTTAGGAAATACCAAGAATTTAATTGAATGGACCGAGCAAGTGATGAGACAAGAGAATAATAATTTTTTTATGCTTTATGTAAATAAATTCATGAATGCATGTTACACTCTAATCCATGCCTTTCCACCTCCTAGGATTTTTCCCTAATTAAAAAAGATGCTACAGTCGAGTAAGGATATGAAACTAGGAGATTGGTATCTTCCCTAGGACCATAATCTTATAAGAGTATATAGTTTTTAATAGGAACGCTACAAGTTGTTATCTTCATTAACTCCTATAATGTTTGTGTTGGAGTACATCAAGAAAATATTGACCTCAAATGATTTTCATTTTTATCATCATAAGCAAACTATTAAATTCAAGTTATCTATGGATATTGGCCCTTTCGTGGTCAAACTGAGAACTGCTATAACTATTGTGGAGGATATGCTACAACAATTGGATTTTGAAAAATGAAGGAAATTGGTGTATGAACCACATGGTGTAACTTCAGCAAGAAAACCCACATACAAGCACCAACATAATATTTTTATAGAAAGAATTGTTCACCTAGATTCATGTGAAGAGGTAAAGAATATTTTAGATATAAACTTTCAAAGTAAAATTGTTACTTAATCAATGGACCCAACAAATTTCATTTAGACTCCTTAGAAGCAATAATTACAACCTGGAAAGATGACATTTTAATATTTTGAATATGAGATGGATGTTTATGAGAAGCAAATTAAGAGGCCCAAGGGTTACGGGGAAACCGATTCACATGGGGTCCTTACTAAGATCTTGGATAAAGGAAAGATCATATTGTAGATCACCCAATGATACAATCAATATGGTTCAACTCCAAAAGAACATACTATCACAATTGAGCGCCTTACTTCATTTATGTTTTCGATTGGAGATGTTGTGAACTCTATAGCCAAAGAAACCTACCAAAAGTAGGCTTCACTCTTTTCCATTACTCAAATATAAGGAGGTTGAATAAATACCTTAGAAAGGAGATGTTTCCTCAAGTTACGTCCCAAGAAATGTTTATCTCTGCTATGGATTAAAATAAAGAAACATTCAATTTGGTCGCATTGGAGTCAAAGGCTACATGGCCTCTTACTTATGTATATTATGTGTAAGGTACCAGATCTATTATAATAACATAAAAATAGAAATACTACAGAGAATAACACCGGAACAACACAATCTATGAAACCACAATACCAAAATAATATCTTTATTTATAGGAAATAATGTTCACTTGCCACTTCGAGGGGGAAACCTCCAACAGAGGAATGCTCTATTACAATGAATATGAATACAAATAATTCTCATTCCCTCGACTCCTATTTATACTAAATCTATCTACCAAAAGAACAATCTAGAGGAAGATCTTCTAGAAGTGGAAGCTTCTATTAGGTCTTCATACATTTTACTTATTCTTCCTTATTACTAGGCCTTATTAATATTGGCCTTTACTACATGGAAAATATATTATTCTACCTACATTAGGGGTTAGGGAGGTTAGGTACCTAACATGATCTCCCCCCTAAAAAATAGTCGTGTCCTTAAGCCTTGAGATGAGGAAATTGTTGCAAAATGGTATATGGCTCCCAAGTGGCATCTGTTGGAGTTGTATATTTCCATTGTACTAACACTTCCTTGATGGTGTGTTGATAGAGATGATGATTTCTCTTGTCCAAGAATGCTTGTGGATGCAACTAGATGGAGCCTTCTTCATCCAACTTGGGAAGACTAGTTTGATTTTGGAACTTAGTTCCAATCCCCTTCTTTAAGTGATGGAGCTTAGAATGAATAGGAAAAGCTAACTGATAGGCCACCTATCCCATGTGCTTCAGAACTATATAAGGAACACAAAATTTGGGAGCCATTTTCTGACAATGATCAACCTTGAGTGAAGTCTACTTATAAGGTTGCAGTAGAAGAAACACCTAGTCCCCTTCAACAAATTGACATTCTAAGAGACCTTGATCTGCTTTTTTCTTCATGCGATTTTGAGCCATGAAAAAATTCTCTTTTAGGGTATGGAGAATATCCTCTCGAAATGTATGTTTTTTTTCAACCAACTGGATCTTCGAGACACCAGGCATGTATGAGAGAACTTAAGGAATCTTTTGTCCATATACTACTTCAAAAGGGGTCATGTGAGTAGTTGTATGGTAATAACTCATGTACCACCATTAAACGAGGGGTAACCATTCAGACCACTAGTTTTTCCTCTCAGATGAAAAAAAACACAAATATGCTTCCAAACACCTGTTGAAAACTTCAGTTTGACCATCGGTCTTGGGATGATATGTTGTGCTAAGATGCAATTGAGTGCCTTGTATCTTGAACAATTCTTGCCAAAAATTACTGGTGAAAGTGGGATATTGGTCAAATACAATGGAATGAGGCATGCCATGAAGCTTGAAGATATTATCCATGAAACATTGAGCCACCATGGATGTAATGAATGGGTGTTGAAGAGCACATAAATGAGTATATTCTAAAAGAAAATCAATTACCACCATGATGATAGATTTATTTCTTGATTTAGGTAAGCCAACAATGAAATCCATAGAAATATCCCTCCAAATAGAGGGTGGAATTGGAAGTATTTGTAGTGTGCCCATGGATTTGATTGTTTCTCCCTTGTTGCATTGAAAGACATAAAATTCCTCCACAAAGGTGAGAATTTCCTACTTAATACCATTGCATAAAAAATAATGTCTAACCCTGTCATTGGTTTTGGTAAACCCATAATTCCCAGTTGTGGATGTAGCATGAAGCTCAAAAAGCACCGTGGATTTAATTTGTGATTGTTTTTCTTAAATACAGATGACCTTTGTACTGAAGCTCTTCATTGTTCCAAGAGTACTCTGTAGTAACAAGAGAATTGTCTTACAATTGTTGGATCAGACGCAACATTTTGGGATCTTGCATCCATTCCTGGAGAACAACTTGGAGCCAATCTGGTACAATGAAGGATAGAGAAAGGAGGGACCCGTCATGTTCATATTTACTTGAAAGAGCATCAAGAACCACATTTCCTTTTCCTCTCTTGTAAATGATATCATAATCATATCCAAATAGCTTGGTCACCCATTTTTTTATTTTTAGTTTTACTCCTACAAAGTTATACTCTAATTTGAATAATACTACAGTGACGAAATGGACAAATTCTTATCAGGAAGAAATGTGTAGGAATTTTGCAGCTTGAATGCAAGAGGCAAGGTTGCACAACACTAGATATTGTTTATTTTGTTTCTTCTTTGTTTTTGTCCCAAGGGTTAGGGTGTTTATGGTTTCTATAGACAATGGTTTTTCATGTGCTATAGCTCTCTAATATACATGTGAGGTCCAATAGTAGTACTCAGACCAATATCTCAAGGCACCAACTAAGAAGGTTAGACCGTTCCCTTAGCCATACTATGTGACTACCCAGGTACTAGAGATTATATTCTAGAGTGTTGTTCTCGATGGCACTATATAAATCGGGTGACTGATTGGTTTATCTAAAGAGGGATGTAGGATATCTAGGTTGATCTATATACAGGTGTTGTCGGATGCACTACCACTCGAAGGGGTACCAACAGGGGTTACAAGGGTGGCCAACAATGTGCGATTAAGTACCACTTGTATTTCCTACATGTATGCTACCCCGACCTTGGATTTATCTATTGAACAACATATATTTGTAGCCTTAATATGTTGGAATAGGTCTCTACCCTGAAAAAATTAACCCACAATTTTTTGCCAAGGAAAGTGCTCTGATACCACTTGTAAGGTACCAGATCTATTATAATAATAGAAAAACAAAAACATTGCAAAGAATAACAATGGAACAACAAAGTATATGAATACACAACACCAAAATGATATCTTTATTGATAGGAAACAATGTTCACTTTCCTCTTCAAGGGCGCAACCTCCAACATAGCATTTCTCTATTACAATGATTCTCAAGATAAAGAATTCTCTTTCCCTCGACTCCTATTTATACTAAATATATATACCAAAATAAAAATATAGAGAAATAACTTCTAGAATAAAACTCTTTTATTAGGTCTTCTTACATTTGACGTATTATTCCTTAATACTAGGCCTTATTAATATTGGCATTTATTACATGGAAAATATATTGTTCTACCTACATGAGGGGTTAGGGAGGTTAGGTCCCTAATATTATGGAGCCAACCAAATAAGACTCAAAATTAATAATATTTAGACATGGGATATTATTGAGTTACACAATAAGAATAGTGAAATTTTATACATGGGAGTGTTGCAATATTCTGCTAGTCAAAAGAATATGAGAGACATGGTGATAAAAATTGATAGGAAATTGAAACAAGAAAGAGTATCAACTAGAGCCAAAAAAATTAGATAAATGAGATGGAAAGGAAAATCATTTCCTTCAGAGGAGACCCTACAAATCCCACAATCATGGGATATTTGATCATTCAAAAGGACAATGAAATCAAATTCCTTAAGAAAAATATTAATATCCCTGAGGTACATCATGTACAAACTACAAAGTTGCAGTATATTCATAAATAAAAGGAATAATTGTATCAAAAATTGGTGGATATAAGACAAATCATAGATTTCCTACAAGCCAAAAATCAAACCTTGAAGGGCCAACAAAATTAGATATTGCAGGCAGTTAAGTCAACCACAGTTCAAACTAATCCACTTGACCCAGAGGAATGCCTAAAAAAAGGTCATGTTTAATTTGTGTGTAAAGGAGATTGACTTGGGAATTGTAAATAATAATATTAGATACAATGATGCAAGGGTGGCAGGGTTATAGGATCAAATAAAGAGTAGAGAGGTACACTTCAATCAAATCAATGTTTCCAAACAGGAAGCTCAACAAGAATCGACTTAGGTAAAAATGAAGGTGACAAAAACGCCATTTTTAAAGGGAGCCAAACATAAGATCTGGGAAACCATAGCTACTACAATTTTCAAGAATTTGTCTCATTTCTCTCTATTCCAAGATGAGTTTGAGATGATTACTGTTATTTTTAAGGACATCAAGAGAAAAACCTATGAGTTGGAGAACAAGCCAGAATTGTCTAATAACATAATAAGTTTCTTAAACAACAGGTCCAAGAAGGAGCTCAAATATCTCAATGTGATAGATAGGACCAATATTGTCATGGATTACAAAAGGGTCCTAGCTACTTGCCGAAAGGGTCTGGGCGTTAGATGAAGTCCATCGTTGAGCACTTGACCCAAAGCAATATACTTGCAACTAGTCCTCAACAACCAATCAAAGAAAACATATGGTGATAAGATATGATGTTAGCACATTCAATAGAATAATCCATTAACATTCATAACAAATATGCCCATGGAATAATAATTCAAATATTTGCAAGATATCAATTGGACGAGAACATAGTATTTCTATTAAGATATCATCAGCAGAAGTGAAAAATTTACAGACTTCCGTGTCAGCACGGTTCAAAATCGATAAACTAAGTTCCTTCCAGTTGGGCCTCCACCACTTCAATCCTCCACCAAAGGAAAGCTCATAAAAGAGAGAAAATGAAGTTCTCAATCAATAAGGGAAGAGATTGGGGCATGAAAATTGTGTTTAGACTTAAAGGACAAAAGGATGCAGACTCAATGTGAAGTGAATAATTCCTCGAGAGTAACTTTGCTCTCAAAGCTGAATTGTTTATCCTCTTTTCCATAGCTTGGAATTGGCCCATTTATATCCTTCAAATGGAACTAAAGGGCCAATTCATAATGTTTCCAGTATATGGAAGGCTAAGGATCATTGATCTCTTGTTGTGACATGGAAACCCAACACCACTTTTCATTTTTGGGCACATTTCCCTATGTATGTGGGTTGTAGTGGTGCAACCTATGTATATGCATGTTGTATAGTAGGAAAGGTGCGTATATGTGGAAAAAAAGTATTTTTAGCTCTAGGATTTGTAAAAAGGGATGAAAAGTCTGCATAGTGAAATGGAAAAAGGCCTTTTGTGCAAGATTGCATAGGGTGAGGAAAATATTTCTATAATATATGCCCCCTAATGTGTGAGGTCTGAGGATTATCTGCGATGGCCAAAATACATTATAAAAACCAAGAAGTGGAGTGATGGGGAACCAGCTAGAAGAAATAGTTTCTTGTTACAATCTGCACTGACTTTGCATACATGGCTGCCAATTTGAATTACAATGCAGATCCATGTGAAAATATACCAAACAAATATCTGTGGTCATGAGTAGGAAAATATAGATGTGGTTACATGCCAAAGGCTTTCATAGTCACGAATAAGGCCCAGACTCAAAATCAATCTGAAGATATTTGTATACAATGGAATAGAATATGATATCCCGTGATCATTGAAGTCATTTGGGTACTATTCCAATGAAAAGGAAGAAACAACTCAGGAAAGTTGCGACCACATATTGATGTTTTCAAGTCTTCTACACAATCCGTCAAAGGTGAAAGTCTACATCATGTGAATAAAGGATTTGAGATTGAACATAATGATACACCGTTTGATTATTGGTCATTGAGGTATACCGTTAACAAATGTGAGACACCTACTGATGATGAAT
This sequence comes from Picea abies, assembly GCA_900067695.1. Classification (NCBI taxonomy): domain Eukaryota; kingdom Viridiplantae; phylum Streptophyta; class Pinopsida; order Pinales; family Pinaceae; genus Picea; species Picea abies. The sequence goes on along the minus strand of CBVK0100094534.1, from coordinate 9,322 downwards.
GTAGGTATCAAGGCACCAAGTACATTCTTGCAAGTGTGAATAAAGGATTCGGGGTCGAACACTTGAAGAATCCATCGATCGAAAGACATTGATATATTCCCAAATGTCGATGGAAAGAGAACCTGCCACTAATGATTGGAAGCCTCAAGGTATTGATTGGAAGCCTCAAGGTACTCATAGGACTCTAGGTCTCATTTCCAGAATATATGAGTTGAAGTTGATGACATGAGGCCTGCTGAAAGGAGAGAATTAAGGCATCTCTCATCATTCAACATGAGGTATAAAGAAGGAGCTTCATGATTTGGAGGAAATCAGATAAAGAACATGTTCATGAACCAACGACCCTCTGTGTATTTCACATGTGTCAAGTGCAAGTGGTACATGAAATATAGCCTCTGAATAACAACCAATGAGGAAAATTGCTGACAAAGGTGAGGAAACCACCAATAAGGCTAATGGCATCCAAGACACTATACGAATCCAAATGTGTGAATAGATGTCTTGCCATCGAACACAAGGGAAACCACCCAGTCAATGACCAATGATGAAATGTCAACAGTTGGGTTCAAGGTTACCTACCAATGATGAAATTAGGACTAGGGTGGGTGATAGGACTACAACATCATGTGATTCTAAGACAAACTGAGGGTATGGCCGACATGCAAATTCAAGAGTTCTGAGGAATGGCTGACACTAGTTGACATACATGCTTTGAACAAGAGCATGAGACATATGGAAGACTCTTGTAGCATAGACTCAATGATGAAACCATGAGATATAGGAGGCATCAATCAAATTCTCCATAGGGACTGGAAGAGTAACCAGTCAGTGGATAAAAATATTTGTAATGATATCAGCTTCCGAAGGCCATGTTAAACCCAAAATTATGATGAAAAGTGGACTTAAAAAAAAATTTCTCTGTTCAAAGGCAACACGATTGCTACTAATATAAGATAATACTCCCTTCCCACCCATATATTTTTTTTTTTCATAGTCAAATGAATGAAATAATACAAAGGAGGAAACGAGTGTCACAAGTAAGAAAAACTAGTTCCAGCAGTGGAACATACCTATGCTCAATGCAAGAAGATGCATGCAGGAGATGGACACTTGGGGGAATGTTCCTTCCTGGGTATAGGGTGTCAAGTTGCGAAGGATATAAATGAGGCTCTACTTGGTTGAGGATGCAAAATTGTTGATGAAAATGGTTTATAATGCAAAGCGCGAACCAACTATAGGCTCAATACTGCAAGCAAGGTAATGAGATCAAATCACAACTTAGCTCCGAAAAATGTCATTTTCCATAATCTTAGTCTACTTGGTTTGAAAAAGGTATAAACTTGTACCAAATAGACATCCTTTCATATCCAATTTACGAGTGTGAAAGAGACAAGTTCACTCAACAGTCTTTTCACTTTTTGAAAACGAGTCGAAAAAGGGCTTAAGTAAGACTCATGACCTTTCAATTCCAATTTAATGAGTGTGAAAGGGAAAAATTCACAAGTCAGAAAAGGGCTTAAATCAGACTCGCTTGGGAGTTTCTAGGTGGAAAGTCACGGGAGAGGGTAAGGCTCATGTGTTGGAATTCTATGGAATGTCAATATCTTACGAATAATTGACATATTCTTGGGAAAACACAAATCTCTCCAAGTCGAGGAGGGTAAATTGCTAGCGGAGGTTATCGTCTCCGTGATATATTGGATAATTTATCTTACTTGAAAGGACATAGGTAGAGGCATTGGATACCCTAGAAGGCCATCCCAATAAAAAAAAAACTTCTCCAGGACTTGAATGGAGAGTACTCAGGGAGAGTAAAAATCTCTCTTGTTCAGAAGGTGTAGTATCAGAAATGCTAATGACATGATTGAAGGATGCATCACCCTCCAAAATGAGAGTGGGATTGACCAGAGATTGCACTAGTACGAACACTTCTTAAATTCTAGGTTGAATAGGATGCATGATAACAGGGATAGGAGACACATCAACCCCAACAATGGGCCCGTGGTTAGGAGGAGATTGCAGTGGCATTACTTCTGTGTCAATCAATGGAGAAATAGGGTGTGGGGAAACCAAAGGCGCCTGAGAACCCGAAGGGACCTTAGGTGATCCCCATGCTTCTAGTATCCTAGTAGTAAGAGGACACAAATGAGTAAGGTGATTTCCTTCGCAAGTCCTGCAAAGGAATTTAGGCTTATGTCTAAGATGTCTAGGATTCTCAATCATATGAATGCCCCCAATGTCATTTACAATGGTTGGTGACATGCTCTCAGCATGACTGGAAGAGGCGAGAGAGTCATCTCCCACATGATGTACAAAGGTTGGAGATGTGACATCGATATGATTCGTGGCAACTAGAGTGATTCCCCCATCATGACTAGAAGCGACTAGTTATGGGTCTTCAACATGACTTACAGAGGTCTTCGACGAATATCCAACTTGACTAGCAGAGGTTGGTGATGGAGATCCAATATGACTGGAAGTGACTGGACTAGTGGTTGTGGGTTGTGGCATTTGATACCAAGGTCTAGGGAATTATTGGTTTTGAAACATTGCAGGCCAGGAAGGGTCTTGGTTTACACCCTCTCCCTATTCATAAGAGTATTATCCTCCTCCTAATTGATCCATAAAGGCTTGTATAGGCATAACCATAGTAGAATATGTCTACGAAGAGACAAACGTATGATAAGGATTATTCAAGTGAGGATATATGTTGCCCCCATGTGAAGGGGTTCCATGAAGAGGGTAGACCGAACTGTAAAAATGATTCCCCCTGTATGAAAGACCTAGGGATAAATGTGGAAACACCATGGGAAAAGTGTTCGAAGGAACTGACATGGAGGATGAAAGATACATGGATGGGGTGTAAGTAGAATAAGCACCCATTTGAGTATTGGCTCTTGAAAGAAAATAACTAGGACTAGATACATAAGAGGGGAGGTTCCAACCTACCATAGTTATAGTTGGTTGAGGGAAACTGTTATTGGACTAATCGGTAGGTGTGGACACTAACGGATCTCCCTAGACCCACCTGGATCTAGAACAAAACAGGACAAGACATGACTCTTTCCCTAAGTTATGACCATTGAATTAGCTAGTAGGGAGGAACAAGTAACATACCTTTATATCGCTTCCTAGGGTCTCTGTTGCTCCCGCTTCGCTCTGGTGCTCTCATGAGGTCAAGATCAAGACAACACAAACCAACCAAAGTGAAGATAGCAAAATATATTCAATCGTCAACTTATGTGTATGATCAAGGAATTACACAATAAAGTAAGAATGGCTTTATGGGAAAAGGACATGCCACTGTATCATATTAATCAAAAGTAGAAGATACAACCTGATCGCCCTGATGTCACAAGATTCCTTTCGGTGGCTCTTGGCTCCAACACACACACACTTGCTCGATCCTTGTATGAAGAAGATCCAATTCCTCTTGATAGACTTGCTAGAGTCTCCAAGCTTTTGTTCAAGCTAGGTCCTTCACACAATTCTTTCACCAATTCTCCAATGAATCTTGGTTAACCTTTTGCATGAGAATTCCATCAATATATAGGAGGGGATGAGATTATTACTTAGATAAGAATGATCCCACAACATCAGGGAAACTAGTACAAAGATAACCATTTGAATGCCAACCCATTCTCTAGAAGATTCCCTTCTAGAACCATCGAGACTTCATATTTTTCCAAGCTTTAGAACAAGTTTGCACCCTAGCTATGTATCACAGTGCGAGAATTTTTCACCCTAGATGAAGGCAGCCTACGAGAATGGGTCAATATTGCACCCTAGGATATTAGCAACCTGCGAACTATCTTCAAAAATATGTTTTCTAGGAAGAGATGAATGTCACTTTTCTCAGGAGAAAGTTCTTATTAGGAGCCTGAGTACACCATCATCAATACACCATCAATATTGACCAAAATCATGGGTAACAAAATGCCCCCCCAAAGTATGAGGCCGAAATCAGTGACAGCCAAAAGACTTTGTAAATTGTATGTGTGTGTCAGAAACCAGGAGCGCACCTAATCAGAACCCTGCGAACAACCAAGCATCTGTAGAATATCATATATATTAATTATGAGGTATGAATTCCCACATTCATATCACAGACAGATGACATTATAGACATAGGTCATGGCCACCAATTATACACTATGGATCCATGCCATCAAAATATAGCATAGCCACCAGGAATACACTGTGGATCTATGCGAGAAAATTCAAATTGAGACGACATAGCCATGAGACATACAAAGTGGATCTATGTGTCACAAATTATACATATTCCATCGCAACCTGGACAAAGCGATGATATCCAGGGTCTTGAATCTCGTCGCCCAAAAGTACAAATCTAACCATGTGATTACATGTGTTGAAGTCGAACATGGTAGAAACCACTTGATTACTGGTCGTTGATGAAACCGTTAACAAGTGCGAGGGAAATCACCATTAATGTCAATGACTCCCAAGGTACTCTAGTAAAATCCTTTGAATGTGAATGAATGAGTTGAGGTCAAACATCCGATGGAATCTTTTGGTTAGGGGTCAATGATGTAAACCCACTATCAAAATCGAGGAAACCTGCCATTGAGGCATGCAGGTTCCAAGGTACTAAAGAATTTCTAAGTCTTGTTTCTGGATAATGAGTTAAAGTCGATGGAGAAAAACTCATCACAGGAGGGTCTTGATGTATCCCCCATCAATGACATGAAATGAGTAACAAATTTTCAAGGTGAAACAGAGTATGATGTAAGTTGGACTGGACACAGGGAAGGCCGATACAAAGAGAGTGGACAACTACAGATGGCCAACTCAATAGAGGTTTCAGATGAACTTCTTGATGAAAACGTCACCTCCTTCTTGGCAAAGCCTCTGCGCTGACCTCCCAGTCTTAATGGATCATTCTAACTTCACCTTTGAGCCAAAGTGGCTCTTTTGATTCCTCACTAGAATCTTTGTTAAAAACCCAATTCACAGGTCCTTCTCTTTCCCCTGTCACAGCTTCTATGTATACCTGGTCTCTTCTCGACCGAAATTTCAGGTTTCAGGGTTTCGCAATCCCTGTTGTCAAGAACCTCAACCTTCTCGATCCCCCGATCTCCAATATCCTAAAATGTCGAAATGACTTCAACAGTGGTTAGTCTCCATGGCTACCTTTTGGTCCATGTGACCACTATTCCATATAATCGTAGTCCTAATTCCTTCATGATTTCGGGCTTTCGAATGTCAAAACTCATGGACCCCTTTGTCCTCAGGATTCTCAATCCTCCGAATCCTGATTTCCCGAAATGTTCTCCCTTTCGGGATTTTCCTTCGAAGACCTAGATTTTTTCCATGCGTCCCTTAGAGATGGATGGTTCTCATATTTTCGCGGTTTCAGGAACTAAAATTCTTATGGGTCCTTTCCCTCGGAATTCTTGAAGTTCCGATTCTCGACCTCCTATGTACTGAAATGACATCAGTCACCCCCACACTAGATCTTTCCACCTTATCAGGGTTTCAGACTTCGCGGTTCCGAAATGTGTGTGTTTCCTGTCTTCAAGATTCGCGAAACGTCGAATCCCAAAATCCCAACAGCTTCCAATCTCCACCACGTGTCCCAACCGATGGACGGTCCTCGATCATTCGTGATTTCATGAATTCAAATGTTGATGTCCTCCTGTCCTCCTAAACCCCAAAAATCCAACATGCAAAATGTCAATGGGCTCTTTATTATCGCCACCTATCTCTACTAATGGATGGTCCTGATTCAGTCTTGGGATTTCATGACTTGCGATTCCCCGATGTTGTAGTTTCTCTATCAACTTAAAACCCTGGTAGCTGAAATATCAACGGGTGCTTGATCTCTACCACATGTCCCAATAGATGGATGGTCCAGATCAAGATCGGGGTTTCCACTATGAAGTGACCCAATCTCCTATCTTCTAGACTCCCGAAGTCCCGAATTCCAAAGTTTTGATATCCTGATGCCTTTCGGGACCTTCACTCTGCCTGCGAGAGTTTAACCCTCATGCAACTCTAGTCAGATCCTACGACTGACGGGTAAATAGGTGAGGATACAACGTCTCATGATCTCCTAAGCTTGAAACTATGGAAACAGTCGTAACCTCCTTGCTTCTCTATCAGATCGGACGACTGGCAGGATTTTGCTAATCCTCTACAAAGAAATTTTATCGTTCGTCTCTTCCCTTCGACGAATTAGCAGGATCAAATCCTTTGGGGGTCTTCCACAACTACCATCCTTTTAATAACCTCCTTCATGCATTCCTTTTGAAAACCCTCAATCACTTCGGTGCTGAACTCCTTTAACTTCACGCACTCCTTGTAGCGACAAATCCTTCAATAGCTTCTTAGGTTTCAAACCCTGGATTCAAGCTTGGTCTGTGCACACATTGTGTGACTCCTGTGCCTAACTGCACCTTTGAGGGAATGAGAACAAAAGATAATCTATGTGATCTTTCAAAGACAAACCTCTGAACCCTTTTTGTCAATGAACTCCTTGCGGACAATTCAACTGCACTCCTTGCAGGAACCCTCGCTTAGATAGAGAAACAATTGAAACTCATTTCCTAACTCTTTCTCTATCAGAATTCAAAAATTTAACAAGAAATCATCCATACACAACATATAAAGAAAATGTATAATGGAAAGAGTAAAATTATGAACATACCATTCAACATACACATACAAGAAACAACTACAACGCCATGAATCTGAATTAAGACTTCTTCTATTAACTTAATCTCTGTACATGGGTGTTTTTCAATTAAAATTTCTCTGTTCCAGCTCTGTCTTCTCTCTTTTCTTCCTCTTGGTAATGTTCTTCACTACTCTTCTCTCAATTGGCATCCTCCTTCTATGTTACAATTACACAATGAAGGTGTCTATATTCGTTTTCCCTCCATTCCTAAAACTGTCAACTTTTAGAATTCAAAGCTACCTACTAACATAAATGCCTTCTACCTATTATGGACGAGAGCGAATCACTCAAGGTCCTTTACAATATATAAGTATGCTTCTCCTTAACTATCACATTTATGTTTGGTGCATTTATCTTCAAATTTTTTTAAATAATTTATCATGTGTGTAAAATGTGTTGGCGCTTGGCCCACCCTCGCTTGACATTGGCGATGTTCCTGCATCATACTCCCTTGATTGAAAATTTTCATGGGCTCCTGTCCATGAGCTCTCGCATGGTATGTCCATGCTTCTGAATCTCTGCTTCATTCTCCCAACTGGCATCTTCAATTGGATGTCCTTTCCACTTGACCAAGTATTCAAAGTATTGTCTTCTTCTGGTCTTCTTGCTAATTCTTTTGTCTAGTATGCTTTCCATCTATGGCTTCTCTGCAACAAGCATCTACTTTGTCCACTGGATCTCTAGTTGTTCATCACTTGTTCCTGCTTCCCCAGTTTTGTATGGGTACAAATCTGAGACATTGAATATCGGAGAAATTCCGATCCCATCGGGTAATTCAATCTCATAAGCATTTTCTCCAAATTTCTTCAAGACCTTACATGGTCTGATCTTCTTCATCTTCAGTTTGTTATATGTCTCCTTCGGGAACCTTTCCTTTCTTAGATGTGCCATAATCAAATCACCAACCTCAAATTGAAGTTGTCTCCTGTGTTGATCTACTCCTCGTTTATACTCCTAGTTTGAGTTCTGTAAATGCTCCTTCACCTGGTTGTGAAGTTCTTTCATCGCCTCTGCAAAGTCTTCTGTACTAGCGCTCCTAGTTGCAATCTGTTCTGAATCCCTCAGCTCAAAAATTCCTCTCGACTGCATGCCATAAACAATTTGAAATGGAATTTTCCCTATGCTTCTGTTAACTGAGTCATTATAAGAAACTCTACCTATGGTAATATGCTGTCCCATTGGCTGTGGTGTTCTGTCACCAAGTTCCTCAGCAAGTCTTCTAAACTCCTGTTTACGAATTCTGTCTATCCATCTGTCTAAGGATGATAAGATGAACTGAATGATAAATTTGTTCCCAGATTTTTCCATAAGGTTCTCCAGAAATGTCCCACAAACTTAGTGTCTCGATCTGAAACTATGCTCCTTGGTAAGAAGTGAAGTCTAATGACTTCTTTGAAAAACAGATTCGCAATGTGAGTTGCGTCACTAGTTTTCTGACATGGAATAAAGTGTGCCATTTTGGAAAATCTATTCACCAATGCAAATATTGAGTCAAACCCTCTTTGTTTTCTTGGAAACCCCAATATGAAATCCATGATGACTGCATCCCACTGTCTCTCAGGTATTGGCAATGGTTGATAAAATCCTACATTCTGTCTCTTTCCTTTCGAATGCTAGAAAATTATGCATCTGTCCACATATCTCTTGCCATATTCTCGCATTCCTGGCCAAAAATATGACTCATTCAATTTTGCAAATGTCTTGTCGTGACCAAATTGTCCTGCCAATCCTCCACTGTGTTTCTCCTTCAGCAAATTCTCCCTCATGGAGCATTTTGGAATACAAAGTTGATTACCTTTAAACAACAATCCTTCCTGGATTATGTATTCTATCCATTTTCTTCTATCTCTGAGAATTGGATTCTCAGCTACTTCATATTCCTTCTTAAAATCTGAATCATCTTTGTACATGTCCCTGAGGTCATCAAAACCCAGTGTTTTAACTCTGAACTCCTGCAACAACAAACATTTTCTGCTCAAAGCATCAACAACCCTGTTAGCAATTCCAAAAATATGCTTAGTTACAAAATTAAAGTTCTGCATGTATTCAACCCATTTTACATGTCTTTGATTCAACTTTTCTTGTCGAGTCACAAACTGCAGTTCATGATTGTCACTGTATAGGACAAACTCCTTCAGAATCAAATAATGTGTCCACTTCTTCAATGCCTGAATGATAACATAGAAATCCTTGTCATATGTGGATTACTTCACCTTCACTTCATTCAGCTTCTCGTTGAAGTATGCTATCGTCCTGTCTTCTTGACTTAATAATGCCCCTATTGAAAATCCACTTGCATTGCATTTCACTTGAAATGTTTTTTGGAAATCATGCAACACCATAATTGGTTGTTCCGTGATTTTCCTCTTCAACTGATTAAAACTCTTCTCAGCCTCTTCTATCCAGTGAAAAGATTTATGTTCTTTCTTCACTGTGTCCATCACCGGTGCACTAATTCCACTGAAATTCCTGATGAACTTCTGGTAGAAACTAGCCAATCCGTGAAAACTTCTCACCTCAAATATGCTCTTCGGTGATCCGAATGGATTTTGCATCCTCAAGTTATATGATCCAAATGGTACAATGGTTATGGGTAAACTTCGCTCTTCACGATACTAAGCC
>CBVK0100094532.1:0-11782 GCA_900067695.1 Picea abies | reverse complement strand
ATGGCAGCCAGTCAGGCCAGTTGTGAGGCCATTTGGCTTCGCAAGATGCTGGTTGGGTTATTCGGTCAGGAGATGGCTCCAACAATCATTCACTGTGATAATCAGAGTTGCATAAAACTCTCTGAGAATCCAGTGTTTCATGACAGGTCGAAGCATATTGAGATCAGGTACCACTTCATCCGTGATTGGGTTCAGAGAGGGGCAGTTCAGTTGCAGTACATTTGGACAGATGAGCAGGTTGTAGATATTCTCACCAAGGCCCTGCCACGGGGCAAGCATGTCTTCTTCAGAGACAAGATGGGCTTGGTGAGGAACACCTTCCTTGGTAAGAGGGAGTGTTGAGATTTGTACCTTGGGAGGTGTTGCCCATGTGTTTTGTCCTCCTTAGCACATGTGGGAAGGTTTATAGCACTTTGTACCTAGTACTTTGTCTATTTGGACTTTGACTTTGGTTAAAGTACATTTTGGTCACTTTTGGCAAAAGTGAACATTAAATCACACAGTGGGTGATTTTGGAGACATAAGTAGACTTAGGGAACTTAACCCAAAAGTGGGTTATGAGTTAGATTTATTTGGAGTGATCTCATCCATTGATTTGGATTGATCTCATCCATCTATTTCTAGGTTACCCTATTCTTGCCTAAAGAGGGGCAAAGGAGCTAAAGGAGGGCGCAATTGTTCATAGGAGGTTTTGCTCATGAGAGGAGGAGGATTTCAGCTATGGATGTGAGGTCTTTTGCATGAGGATTGGAGGAGCAAGCCGCTAGCTTTCATTGTGGAGAGCTTGGAATAGCTAGCTTACTTTATTTATTGGAGAGATTCTTACTTTGAGGAGGGCGCATGGCTTTGGTAGGATATTTGCTTCCTGGTGAGGTTTCTAGCCATCAGATTTCATTGATGTCAGTTGCAGAGTGAGGACAGCAGCAGGAGGTTCATTCCTGTGGAGGGGTTTTCCATTCTGGCATCTCAGTTGATCTTTGGAGCATTTCTGGCAGTTTTCAGAGGGGGCGCACCATCCTGGAGTGCTTCTGGCAGTTAGAGCTTGGATATCTTCTTCTTCTGGAGTTGCTATTGTATCAAGTTCTTCTTGTATTGTGATTACTGTAAACTATATTTTCTCTACCTCATATATACACTAGATCTCAAACTGGTTTTCCCCGGGGGGGTTTTGTCCAGGGTCATGTTGACCAAAAATACCCGTGTCTACAAATGCATGTTATTAGCTCTTAGATCTGTCCATATTTCAGCATAAAAGATGTATTAGGTGTGTTGTAGTTATTTGGTATGCATGTACTAATTTCTTATGCCTGAAACTACTTGCTAGAGAACCCAAATTGAGACTACAACCATAACAATCAGCAAAAACTAAACATGACTGTTGGCTGTTATAAAACAGCAGAAAATTAAAATTAAGACAGCAGAAAACTTAGAGTCTTAGCTTGGTCAAAGACAGACCAAGAAGACAGCTGATAGGACCTGGAAAATTCACAGATATCTGCATCACACCACCATCTAGCTATGTATTCAAAAGAAACATCTTTGTATTGCCTATTCCAATGGTTATCTAAGATGGGATGAGTTTGACTTGGTTGAGAGGCACTAGTAGAGGTGGGGGAAGGTGAAAAATAACTTTGAATGTTCTTCTTTCTAGGATGGCTTTCAGGATGGAGAGGAACACACTGAACAAGGTCCCTAACATTGGTAGAAGGGATAGAAGAAGGGCTTTGAAATTCAACACTAGGATTTGATCTCATTGAGGCAAGTTGCCTCTTCCTCCCTATTTCAATATTTATCTCCTTTTGCCTAGCCTTGTCTTCTTCAAATTTCTGCAATTGGTTATGCAATTCCATTCTAATCTATCCACTCTCCTCTAATGATGCCTGACATGGGGCAATTTGACCTCTTACACCGTCCAAATGTTATTTCAACTTATGAATTCCCCCCTTTATGTATTTTTTGCAATATTTGCAATACATCTCCTCATCAATAAGATTAGCATGGATCCATGTAGGGTCTTTGATTCTTTGGGCCATGGTATTTAAATGGAAATAAATCTGTAAATTCAAATATGCAACATTGCAAACTGTGGTGAACCAATCCGGTTCATACACGATATACCCAAAATACTTGGAATATTAAGATATCCATAAGGATAATAAATGATATATAAATGTATGAATAATAAGATAGTATGAGATGGTTACACATGAGAAAATGCGGATTGTATATATACCCATGCAGGGGTGCCCTTTTCATAAGAGACATGACTTTTCATATGTGGTGTCGTGTCTCTTCATTAATTGTTAATTATTAGTTATTCATTAATATTTATATTTTATATATTTATATATATTTATGTTCATAACATTGCCTTCCCCCTTTGAAATGCTTTGTCCTTAAAGCATAGTGATGGAAGGACTGGACGTCTTTTTCTTTAGCTTGTAATGTTGTCGCATCATTCTTTGTTTTGTAGTTGATGATACAAGACGATATGAACCTCCGAGTGTTAAGCAAAATTTTTGAACCGTAAAAGGATCGGACCATCCTAATTCAATTCTTTGTGGAAGATTGCACTTCCATGATGGTGTAGTCTCCGGAGACTTTGTGGAAGATTGCACTTCCATGAGACTATGTCTTACGGATAGTCTCATTGAATAATTACGTCGGTGGTGTAGTCTCTAGGAATCTGTCAGGATTTGAACAGGTGTCCACTACTTTTTTGATATTTGGTCGTGGTTCCACCTTAACCCCACTCTGCTGGCGTCACAAATTGTCGTGCTATAATCCTTCCGCCACAATATTTCTTACCCGCTAGATGTATCACCTGTTATTCACCAAGTTGCACTAGGATGGACTTCAAACAAGTTGCCAAAAATTGAACGTTTCCATGTTCAAAATTTAGAGTTCAGAAGTTCAGTTGGTCAATAAGACCAACCTTTTTCACATTTTGCATACCCTCTGGGAATTGTAATAAGAGATGTTGCATGATGAACTTGTAAAAGGTCTTAGCCACCTTCGACTTAGGCATGAGTTGTTAATCTAGAGTGTTATTTTACTTATTAATTATATTTTGTTGTTTAAAGACAAGTTATAATTTCTGAGTTTTTTCACTCAATTTCTCCAAAGCTGGAGTATATACTCATGGTTAGGCCTTAGCATGGATCTAAGCCTAGTGTCTAATGTATATTACCATTCTAAAGATCCTCCTCAAGTTTTATGGAAATGTGCTAAGTCCCCCTTAGTTTTTTTAAATTTTTTCAGTTAATTAAAAACTTTCCGTAAAACGAGAATTTTTAATTAAAAAATAAAGTTGTATTAAAAAAGTGGTATTAGGGGACTTCAATAGCCTTGGGGGTGCTCATTTTTGGACTTAGAGCACCCATATTATCTAAGTACCCACTTTGGTGAGTAAAATTAGTGATTTTAATCACTAAAAAGTCAATTTTACTCAAAAAACCCAAAAAAAACATAAAAATTCAAGAAAAATCAACAAACCTATATTTTGGGGAACATGTCTGGGACATGTTTTGAGTTGACTCTACCTTCTTTTGAGGTGGAAAAGGTGATTGACACATGTGCAAAGCCTAATTGAAGATTTAAACACATGTTTTATTTGATTTTGGAGTGTGGGCCAAGAGGAGGTGTGCCCTCCTTGAGAGGTGGCGCACCCACATGAAAGATCACCAAAGTTTTGAAAAGTGGCGACTCCTTCTCCACCTATCCCTCTTATATGGTGAGTTGTGAGAGCTTTGTGAGAGGTGATTGTCTTTACTTCTACACTTGGCATGCTTTTCACTCCAAGTGGTGCGCCCTCCTCCCTTTGGCATCTTCCTCTTGTGCTATATATATACAAGTTCTCTTCCTCTATAAACAAGTTGGAGTTTGGGATTGTTGCTTGTGGTTGTACTATTGTAATACTTCTATTTTGGAATAAAGAGACTTTGGAGGTCAAGAAGGTGTGTTATACTGTGTGTGGATGCTTGATGTCATTTGTGCTTAATCTATGAGGTAATATTTGCCTAATTTCTTACTTTAAGTTTGTTGATTTGGCCTTTGAAAGGGTGCTATCATCCAATAGGATAGGATTTTATCTAGCTTTGATGTTAAATCCTATTGTTCATTTATATTTAGAGATTTTGATTTGTATACATGTTTCACTTAACTAATATACTTTTCAAGTCTCTTTTGTAGGTGACACCAATTTTCTTTAACAAGTTTCGTTGCAAGATTTTAAAGCTCACATGTTCTCATAGTTTGGAGTGGTGATGAAACTTGTCTATCGCTTCACAACTTCAAGGATCTAAAAACTTAGTCCCTCCTTAAATCATCTAAAGACTTCATTGCCTAAGGGTTCTAAGGCTACAAGTTTCTTCCTTCTCTCTTTCTCAAAAGAAAATCTAAATTTTGGTTACTTTGTTACAAATGCAAGTATCTTAAATCTATCTTTATTTCAAATTCTGAATATCTAAGTGTACATGCATAAGATAAACTAGATCCAAGTTTGTACTTTCAAGTTTCATCTAATGCTTAGATCTAACATAGGAAAAGTCTCATTTTAGCATGCTTTTCTTTCAAAAGTTTTAAAAGTTAAAAGGTAGTTCTTTTCTTAAAGATTTCACTTTCATATTTGGCAAGTTAAGTGCCTTCACATTGCTGTTTTAAAACAACAAATAAAGTCCCTAAGGAGACAAGCTCTTTCGCTTGCTCTTCTTAGTTCAATTTTGCTCATTTTACACTAGTTTTACTTAGGCAATTTTGGGGCTTTCCTACTAATAACCGAAGACACTTCCAAAATATTTTTGGCCATCTTTTGTCTTTGTTTGCTTGTTTTTTTGTGCAGGTTTGCCAACAGATAAGAGGAAATTTTGTCCATTTTGGGCGGATTTGGAGCATCCGAGACCCCTGGGGCGCCCCTTTCTTCAATAAATACTTGTAAAACATTGTAAAGACTTGTGACCCCCCTAATGAATGGTCACAAGTCACTCCAATAAAGAGTTGTGTAATTTCTTTAATAAAATCAGTGGGGCTACAAGCTCCCACTCTTCATCCCCCCTAGGGGAATGATGTTTTTGGTGATTGTCTCAAATTTTGAAATTTTAGCTTAGATTTAATTTTCACAACTAAGGATAAGCTAAAGTTAATCTTCAATTCATCACAAAGCACTACAATCTCACATAAAATTAGAACACTAATTGTTAGTTTAGTTTTCCTTTTATGCAATTTCAAAGTTGGAAATAAACAGTCTCCTCAGCTCCTCGCAAGAGGCTGGTCAGTGAAGACTTTAGTAATTAGAAAAATATTTCCCTTTTAGTACTTTGCTTTTTTGTTTAAAATAAACAACTCCCCTCAGCTCCCAGTGCAGTTCTCGACCCTTCCAGTTGCGAGCTTGTCTCGATCTTCTGGGAGTAAGTTTCATACACGCTAGGTTGGTCAATGGTGATAGATTAATAAGGAAATCTTAAAAGAGAATTATTGTTTGAACTTTGGCTTTAAGAGCCGCCTAGGGGGAGTGTGCGAATTTTCACTGGATACCTTGAGCTTGTTCCCCTCAGTGTTGGACATCTGGCACCTCTAGTGAGCTTGTTGGTGGAACCATTGGGTTTCGGCAAGTTCTCAACAAATCTTTGAGCTAAAGGGATAACCTCTTGAGAGGCCAAATCTAGTTTAGTCAAACACTTTATTTTCATGCAATAAAATTTATTTCATTAAGCTACCATCAATAAATCCTAATAAAACATATGATCTACATTGCCCACGATACCTTTAAGGCACTGGTCTCATTTATACATTTGCAAAGCCATATACTTCAAATGCTTTATTTCAGTCATTTACTTTGAAGCAAATTTTGGTTTACTTGCATCTAACATTTGTCTCAAGTATCCTTTTATGCAAGTGTATGTTTTATGTATCTTATGGTGAATAATTGATCTATGTATGCTTTAATATAAATTTTCTTTATATTGGTTAATGAATTAGACACCTAGATTCAATTCTTGTACTTAGATTAATTTCAAGCCTTGGTATATTTTGTTAGGGACTACCCCCTTGGCTTTGCTAGGAGTTGGCCTAGACGGAGGAGTTGAGGATTAGGTGACAACACCTTAACTCTCACTTGCCCCCAAGGACACACCGAGTGGATTGAAGATTTCTTCCACGTCTCGCAGGTGTGTATAAGGCGGCAACATCACCCAACAAGTCTGTAGTGGTTCTCTTGATAGTGATTTCACAGTAGAATTGATAGATAGGTTTGATGCCAAGAACTCATGAAGATATCACCCTTAATTTATTCTAACAATATATTGAATGGTGGAGGCTCTATCCACAGGTTTGACTTAACCTATTAATAGGTTTAAGCAACCACAGTTCAAAAATATTTTGCACTTATTCCAAATTTACTAGTGCAGATATACCTTCCTTCAATCTGCAACGGAATAACTTCTTTTCTTTTATTTATTTATTTTTAAATGGAATTATGAACTTGAAATGGCGAAAGGCTAGTAATGGCCAAAGACCAAGTTCAAAGAACTCTGATATGATGAGTGTGGCCAAAAACCGGATTAGACAAGGTTTGATAAAGATGCGTGGCCAAGGGATGGAACAGAACGTAGCTCTGATACCAAATGAAATGAACAAAGTTCATTTGCTGAATATGAACAAGGTTCATTTACTGAATATCCAATGCAAAAATGACATTAGGTTAAAATCCATACAGGACAAGTAATAAATATATTTAATAGTGAATGACAGATAAGTCGATACAATACCATGTAATGGTGTATTTATAGCATTGACTAGTCACAATGGTTGATAGGTCATGTCTTTTAGATAGGATGTGTCCTTTCATTTATTATTAATTATTATTGTTATTATTATTTACTGATTTTTATATATTTAAGTTCATTACAAATGCCCCTCAGTAAAACCATAAAGCTTGATCAAATAATCCTGCATCTGCCCATCCAGTGTAAAGAAGATGCTAACTGATAGTCACTGATATCTGTGTATTTGGTACAAGATATGGCAAAACCCCACAATACTCAATGCACAGCCTGCCTAAGCAGGATCTTCAACTGGATCAAATACCTCATGCTATATGAGGGGGTAACAAAGTGAAAATACCAAAAGGGAAGACATCCAGAGTATTAGGAATTTGTTAGCTAGTATGGCGCATAGCATCTTTTATTTTTCTTCTATTACATCAATATAAATATTTTAATATTAAGAACGCGTTGAGTCGTAAGGTTACACACATCTCAGGATTCAGAGTTATTAGCCATTGGTGGTTTCCTGGCTTTTAACCTTCCCATGTCTATTCTCCAAGCTTTTAGCTTAATTTCTTCAGCTGAAGTCATCTGTAAATCTTCCTCCCATTATTTAGCTTCAATTTTCTCCTTAATATTTTTTATTATTTTATGATTTATTTGAAGATGGGAAAAAGTAAGAATCTGAAATTTTTTTCTGTTACGTTCTAACCAAACATTCCTGCAAGTGAATTCTAGGAGAAGTTTCAACTTTCCAGTATTTGACTTAGAATCTCAGATTTATATCCTCCTATCTGCCAATTGCCAATGCTGGTATGCTTTTAACAATTAAAAGCATCTCTCTACCTGCTCATTAATAGTTCCACCATCTGGCAACAAAAACTCAAAGATGGACACTGTAGCAGGAGATGATCACAAGATTCTTTGTTTTCATAACAAAAGACAAATTGACATGGACGATGATATGCTCCTTTCCTCAAATTATCCCATGTTAGAATGCCATTTTGAACAGCTAATGACAGAAAGGCAATTATCTTCGACCATTGCTCTGAATGCCAAATACACTTCCATAATTCCAATCTTCTTCCTTGCTCATTGGTATCAATTGTAAGATCGTAGACCTGAGAGACTGTATATTGCCCTTTTCCCTGTTTTCCCCACAGCGGTTTATCCAGTCCCTTCCTGAATAGGGATCTTCATTGTTTTAAAATTAATTTTGATGGTGATCCTAGAGGGAATCCAGGTAAGGCGAGAATTAGAAGTATTATATGAAATTGTGAAGGTGACCCTATCTTCATTTTTGTGGAAAATATAGGGGAAGCTTTCGCAGAAGCGATTGCAGCCAGAGAAGGTTTAAAGATAGCATTGGATCATAATATATGGGAAGTGGTATTGGAAGGTGATTCTAAACTAATCATAGATGCAATCAATAATCTTATTTCAGACTAGCCTGGGAGTAACTGGCGATTGGCATCTATTTATTGCAAAGATCAAGCTATTTTCAAGTCGTTTTACAAAATTTGTGCTTGGTCATGTAAGCTGACAAGCGAATGCCATCATGGATAATCTTGCAAATATGTGTGCTAATGCCCATTTGGTAAGCAAATTGTAAAGGCCATTTGGCCATGTCATGTATCTCAAGGGATGAAAGAAAATCGTTTTTGGTCTCTTGGTCATGATAGAATGTTTGGTAGATCGAGACAGTTAGTGATCTTTTCTTTTAAAGAATTGTAAATTGTAATATTATTAACAGTTGTAAATGGTAGCAATTGAGCTCAGGATGGATTAAGAGCTACAGTTTAAGGATCAAGCTGCAATGACTGCAATCTCAAGTTTATCTGATTACGATGTACATTTGTATATTCTGTATTGATACAATTCTTTTATTGGTCATACATACATATATATATATATATATATATATATATAGATGGATAGATAGAATAGGGGTATATATCATTTTTCACAGGAAATTCAGTTTAAAGTCTTATCTATTTTCCTTCTGGTTTCAGGCACTTGCAAAAGATCAGCCTTGGACCTTAAAGGAGTCACGTGTCCTTGAGATTCTTCAAGCGGTGGGTCAAATTTTCATGTTCTTATAATGGTCAAAATTCTTTGGCCTCTTTCTATATACAAGTTTTCTCTTATCTGTGTTTTAATTTATTTATATGTTTGCTACTGTTTGGATTGTGGAATTATGAATTTGGTTGACTTGGAAAGAAACAAATCTAGTCACATTCGTAGAGAGAGAAATCACCCCAAGAATGATAGGTTTTTTTAATGTCAATGTTCATATTACATGGTGGTGAAGTAGCTGGATTCTAAGTAAAAACATTTCCTCATGCTCACAGAGTTGCATCACATTTGTGTTTTAATCATAGTCAGGTGGGTTGGAAGGCATAGGTGATTATATTTTTACCCAAAACAATTTGTAGATAAGAAAAATACAAGGAAAAAAAGGTTTGGAGCCCTGCAATCAGAGTACGCTAACTTGGTAATACTCTTCAAAGCCCAAGTTGGTTTAGCTTGCTATCAATGTACCTGTTGTTCCTGCTGGTTGGGTAACTAGACTAGATACATTCCAGGTATGCTTGAGAATCCCGGGTTTGAGAACCCTGCAATCTGTGTCTCACAACTTTTCAACACTTGTATTATGTTTTATTACCTCCCAAACCTGCCCTTTAAATGTTACAAAGTCCTTTAACAAAGTGCTCTTTTCATCGATTTCCAAAGAAGTTTCCAGGCCTATCTAAGTGCCCTCTCCCCAGTGATTGGAAAATATTGCCCTGTCTATGCCAATGACCCTTTAAAGAAAAAAAAAGATAGGGGATTAAGCTATGAGGAGTTTGTCACCTTGGTAATTACTGGTAATATTAAATTTTTAAAGTAAAAAGGATAGAAAAGGTAAGATAAAGGAGAAAGGAGAATGCCAACTTTTACTCAAATTTTTAACATTAACATTAATTGTTTCAGGATGCTTGAGAGTGGTTCCAACCTCATTGGACTTCATATGGAGAAAGTAGAATTTAATATTCCATTCATAATTCAATAGACTTAATAGTTTTCATTATTTCAACTTTCAAGGTTGGTAGGATTGTAGTGTTTCCACTAGATTCTATCATGCATGAGGGTATGGGATTGGGATTACTGAAGACCACCAAGCTATGGAATTTTGCAACATGTAATCATCTATGAGAGTTAATATAGACACGGGTTTCCCTCTAAAATGTCATTTATGTGTATCATTTTATTTTCTTGCAAGATAATGTGTTATTTAAAAAAACCTATATATCTATATTTTTTTTATCTTTTTTATGGCATGTTTCCCTTCTGTACCCATTCTGGGGGTTCACGTTTCCAGGTGTTCCCATTTCAGAAACTTGTACACGTTTTGACATTTCGTGCAACTTAGATTCTAAGCAAGGGTGCTTCTCCATCGGCCTCTTTCCTTTCCTTTTGTTATGCTTTGTGCCTCCTCCAAAATAGGGAGATTGCACCTTTTTCCCTTTGAGTGAATAGAATGGGTCAATACTGCCACTTGTCTTTTTCATAACCAAAACATCTTTCCTTTGAGGGTTTGATCAAGTCAACAATGCCACATGGCATCTCCTCATACAAAGACCTTGGTTCCAAATATGTAATAAAGGCCTCAAACAATGTGTTCTTACCCCAAAATACCTCCAAATGTGAAATATGCCTCCAAATATGTGGAAGCTCCTCCATTAGGGTTATTTCAAATCCCTCCTTGTTTTCAACATGCCATAGCCACCCCCTTGAAGAGGGTGTTCAATCTGAAATGGGCCTTTAACCAAGCCCAAGTGTAACTTAGTGCTATGTGATACTCTTCCAAGTGGGGTGTTTCTCCTTTTATGCTCATTAACCCCTTTGCTTACCACATGTCATGCTCTGGACCTCCTACAATGTAGGACATTTTCTCCTTTGAGTTGTGTTTGACCCCTATCTTGCCATAAGTTGACTTTGGACATCTCTTGGGGTAGGATGTTCATGTGTTAAGGTCCCATTCTCGCCCACATCATCTATCCATGTGGTGTTGGGCCCTGGGTTTAGCCTAGGAATAGGGCTTTCCATAAATGATGCAACAAAAGGTAATGTAAGCCATGTAACCATGCCTCTAACTACATATCAAATGTGCCCAAATGGATCCTTATGGTGAAATATGCCTCTCAAAAAGCCTCCACCAAGCCAACCATACTTCACACCTTTTTTCTTGCTTCTGGATGATGAATGGTGCTTTGGCAAGATAGAACAAGGTGCATGGCGCCCAAATCTCTTGCAACCTGTAACTGGGACTGGAATTTGATATCTTTTGTTGTGTCGATGAGAGGGGAAAGCCCATGAAAATGTGAAATGAGCCTTGCATTTTTTAGGGGGGTGACAACTGTCACCATATGGGGACTGCACTCCTTGGAAGAGTGTGCGAGATCTCCAAAATATTTGTTGAATCTATATCTACAAGGTGAATCAAAGGGTTGTCTAACTATAACGATATAGATACAAAAACTTCTCATCCCATCACATGCTATAGAATTTCTTCAATCTGAATTCATGACAAAGACTTGAGAATGTTTATCTAGCTACTCATTCTCAAGGGGCTCTAGAAATAAAGCATGTGCCCCAAATGCCAAAGAGAGCATAAATAAAACCTACTTCTCGTGAACATTGAGGTTATTCTTCCTACGCGACTCTATCATAGGATGATGCAAATGCTAAATGAAATCAAAGAGCCATTGAAGCCACCATATCATCTAAACATAAACATGAGATCTCCCTTTGTGTTTTTCAATAATCGAAAACAACGCTACATCAAACATCCCATAAGAATACGTTGGAATCCTTGTCACTATATGGTTGAAAAATGAGGTGAACTCGTGAAGACAGAATAAAACTGTTAAATTTACATGCAGCAGCGAGAGCCATTCTCCTGGAGGATGGCTAAGACCCTAGACAAGGTCTAGGGCCCCCAGTGCACTCCTGGGGTATGTGGTCTGGGACCAAATTGA
>CBVK0100094520.1:0-12108 GCA_900067695.1 Picea abies | reverse complement strand
CATTTATTGACCTCTTCCTGGAGGTCCATTTACATCACATATTCATACTTATGAGTTTGCCATAGTCCTTGGCTAGTCCAGTTATATTTACAAACCGGGGGAAACAAGGTGTTACAATTACGCGGCCCATGATGGTTGTGGATGTTACAATGAGATAATCAAATAAACTGACCATCTCGGTCGTTGGTGGATTTCCTGACAATCACCACTTCACAACATGCAATCAATGTATTAATCATAATATCAACATCTCAAAAAAAGAATCCACATGATAACTCTCACATGTCATCATGAGAATACAACAACATTGTCGTCACCACATGCTCCTGCATGTCATCATAAAACATCTTATCATAAAATAATTACATGTAATTACATCATGTCATCACATTAAGAGATACTATGATAAGAAATCTAACCTCGACATATCTTTATCAAAGATATAACATTGGATCAACATAATAGATGGAACCACATGTTATCAAAAAAACATGAAAATGATAATCATCTCAACACATTACATATATAGGGTAAATAAATATCAAGAGTGTTATTATCATGGTTCATCAACAAAATCAAATTTACTAACCTAAATAAATACACAGTGAATATTATTTTGTATCTATAAAGCATGAATTATCATCAAAACATCCATCTAACCCATGGGTCTACTAGTTTAATTGTATCATCCTGGGTTGGATCATTAATACTATGAGTGCTAGGTTCTCGTCAAGATACCAATTGTTTTCCAACAATCATTTCCTCTTCTTTTTCAATAAGAATGTTGACAATTTAGGGGGTATGTATAATCACCTTATCTTCCAATTCCTCTGGTAATGAGTTCAAAATGTTTCCAAAACATGTGTGACTAAATAGCAAAGTGCCCATAAAAACTACCATACAATTTCATTCGCGTGATTGTTTAATAATAAGTGAAGTAATGATATAATCAATCGTTCATGACACCCAAAAGAACCCATTAATGCTCCACTCAACTTCAGATACCCGTGCTCCATGTATCATTCAAACCAAATGTATGAATTGAGTAGGTTTTCCAACATCTCCTTACATCCACTCACACAGTAATATCATCAAAAATTTGCAAATGTGCACAATTTTGAAACAAGAAAAAATATTGACATCCTTGAAGAGTGTGTAAGTAACAAACGATCATATTTGATATTTCCCAAGCATTTTTTTTTTAGTTGAAGGGATATAGTCTCTACAAGTTTTAGTTTTTTGCAACAATCATACCCTATCTCATAATCGATTTTTGCATCTAAATAGATAAATATAAACGAAATATGACCATAAGTTCCACCTTGTAGTAGTCATAAAAAAAATCTAGATAATCACGGTTGGAACCCAATATGAATAGCACCAAGGAGTGCATACTTCTCATCTACCTAGAACTTTGCAAAAAATGTTGGACTTGAAATCTCTTAGAAAATTGGTTGACACTTAGTATCTTCTCTTCGTTTCTAGGAGGTCATAGGTAATCCTACCACTATAGGAGACCATTCCTAAGTGCAGAGTTGTCATCAATAGTAAAGAAAGTATTGTCTCACATCATCTTAGATACATGGTTTTCACATAACAGAATCCCCAAGAACTCTTTGACCCTAGACCTATACTAGAATACAAAGGAAATGATAACTTGTCACTTGGATTTGGCTTTAGAAAAGAACAAACCTCTACTAAGTAATATCTAGGAAGAGATACAACAATTCAATGACAAAAATCCATCCAGGGTTCAAAGCATGCTCTAGAATACAATGAAGAAACAAGGGATGAGGGAGAAACATAAGACAACCTAGCTAGAGAGGACTTGAGCACCCCATCCTCCTTGATGATGATAATGAGTAGCACAAAGAATCTCTAGTTACCCTCTATCTTTCAGGATTCAATTTACATATTGTATTTCTACAATCATGATAGCATAGGATTTTGTCATCAAGGACCAAGCTATATCCAATACTACCATGTTTTTTCTATATTAGGATTTAGTGGAAAAAATATCATCATCATTTCTCATGAGATCCTATTTGTTTAACATCCCAATACTCTTATTTTTAAGCTTTGGAATTGCCACTAATGTATTTGGAAGAAAACCTATCTTATAAGGGAAACAATTTTCTTTAAGCATGTATCCCTTGCCATTGACATAACCCATAGGAATGAACGACTTCTATGAAACATTGAGGTTTGCAAAAAAATCCATAAGCTAACCAACGTATTCATTAAGGACAACAATTGACATTTTTCTTAAGCATTTATGGCAATAATAACATACCAGCTATGCCCATGAACAAGCTTTGAAAAATCCAACAGTTTCCTAAATTTCATCTTTGCTTCCTACCAATCAAATAAAATGTTGCAAGCATGCAGCAACATATAAGAGGCATAGCTCATTTTTTTTAAGCACCTTTCTCAAAGATAAATTTATTGTTACAGTTTTTTTTAATTGGTGAGACTATATGCTTCGCACTTATTACCTTCAAGAATGGGTTACTCAAGGAATTAGTTTACATAAAAACATCCTTATTCTCTTATGTGTGATCTATAATTGGTTCAAATTGGTTCAAATCCATTAATAGTTTAACCTTGGTATGTCTTAAAGGAGGACTCTAGGAATGTATATATTCTTATATGTGAATAACATACATCTATTTCCTTCATGAAAATCATTGTCCATACTCCATCCTCAAATTATTTAAATATTTTATTAATGTGCCTTGGATTCTTTCTATTAAATTTTCTATTAACAACTAAATGGAAAATCTTCCTTCTAACTTCTATGGCTGATAAGATCAACTTCACTTGAAATCTATCTCATACTTCTTTATCACTTACACTTGCAAATCCAATATAACACCATGAACACACGGCTTTTCCATTTTGTTTCCATACTCATCATAACATGGTAGCCTTCACACAGACTCGCTCACTTCCACTCGCTCACTTCCACTTATCTGTGATCAAATTACCCCTTTCAAACATCCCTATCTAAATTGTAATAATGTATGTGTCAACAAGAAATTACCATCGTGCACTATGACTTGGAATAAATTCAAAACAAGTATACTTTATACTTATCTAGTTTTGATAACTAGATATTATTTTGGAATAATCTAGTTTTGATATTATTTCGTTTAGTCTTTTGTGATACGATACAATGAGTGAAATTAAAAAATAATAATTAACCTCAGATTATATAAATTTCAAATCTTTGAAATATTAACATTGTGTATCACATTCATTTCACTAATTAACCTAAGACTAGCACAGCAATAAAATAGCTGCTGGTGAACGTAGAAAGGTTGAGAAGATGAAAAGAATCTTTAAAAGAATATATTAAATTTTATTATCTATTAACAAATAAACTGTTTGGCTTCATTTATCTAGTGTTAATATTTTAATTTCTGTTAATCACTTACGTGGCAATTAGTTAGCTATCAAAGTAATTTTTAAATATGATTAGGTAAATGTAAAAAACTAAACACATAAACTGATGTCTTTATAATAGCTAGGAAGTTAATGATTGAAATCACAGCCATTTATTTTGTGTGACTACTAAGAATATTCCAGCCATATTTAATCCTGTCCATAGAAAACTTATTAAGCACTAAAGCTCTATTAAATCTACCCATTGTCAATAGGTGTATGTCTTTCGACGTAATTATATAAAGTTCAAATCTTTGAAATATTAACGTTATCTATCACATTCATTTCACTACTTGTAAACAAAATAATAAGTAAATTCTACGTCGGTGAGTTCATTATTCTCATGGCAGGAAGCACTAAGTTGCCTAGATAGGAAGGGGATGTCTGATTGTATGGCGCTCCATACTGAGGACCTTAGCTTACTAGTTGGAAATGCATGAATTGAGGATAGAAACCTAAATGCAAGGTGAGAATTAATTAGGTTTAAAGTATGGAAAGTAAAGTTGGAGATATGGCACACCAAGTAGACGAATCTCGAGAATGGGATTTTAGGATAAAACTATTAGAAGTAGTTAATTACTAGTAATCTTAAAGTTAAAATCACAATATCATATGAATTTTTTTTATCTGAAACTGGTACTTTTTATGTTGGAGGTGATAGTGATAGTCAAATTAATAAGTTATTTAAAGAAGGTGGAAAACTTGGATAACCAATGTTGGCCCAAATTAGTTATGGAGGAGAAGTTAGATTGTAGGAAGAAAACTTGGATGAAGCAAAATAAAAAATGGTTGAGTAAGTGGAATATTAAGCTCCATGAATATCCTAACATCAAGGAAAAAATAAAAAAGTTCGTGGATGAAAAATTTAGGACTGCCATGTGGACCATTCACAATGTGCATAAAAAAGCATACCACATCAAGAAGTTTAACCCAAATTGTGATAATAGCGAGAAAACATATTTAGGGGCAGCTATTAAAGGAAAATCAAGGTTGATAGTCACACGGTTGGAGACATATTCACATCACCTTAGATGTGAGACCTGTAGGTGGATGGTACCCAAGGAACTTTGGGAGGAGATAATTTGCATATGAAACAGAGTGGCACTTTGTCACGAAATGTGCATCCTACGAGTGGCACTTTGTCACGAAATGTGCATCCTACGAGGATATCTGCTTAAAGGTCGACAACATGCACCAACTATTTGACAAGGATAAGATCAACCAAATTGCTAGTCTTCTAATCAAGATTTACAGCAGAAAATCCAACATTGAAAAAAGTTTGAAGATGAGTTAGGGTTGTTATTCTCTTTGTCCCTTACGCTATCGAGACTAGTAAACATCATTAAAATCAATCAATTGAAAATTCAAATTTGAAAGTTTGAGATGTTGCATATCAAGTAGACTAAGCTCAAACAAATAAACTCGAAGTGCATTGCAAAATCAAGCTAATCTTGTTCAGCATTTTTCAGAGAACTTCTCAAAGCCTTGAGGAGAGCTTCTTAGAACCTTGAAAAACCCTTGTCTGAGGAAAATAACAGAGAAGATCATTGAACTGAGTTCGCACGGCCTTGCTCTTATAGGATTGTCAAACCTCTACATGTCTTCATCCACATAGCTTTTACAAGCAGTGTATTGTTTGTTTTGAAGATTTACAATTTTGGATTTATTTTGTGCATGAATTTGTATGAATGGATGATTGTTTGGACTGCAGCTGCAGCGGCATTGTTGGTGATCGGGCGTTCTTCATCACAAGATCATTGTTACAGAGACGCCGACAAAAAGTCACAGCTAGCAAGATGTTTAAAGGCTTACCGAGATTTCCCAAGTTCGCAGTTCCGCGGCGTTATGATTTGGAACTCAGGCCTGATTTGAATGCCTATAAATTTGACAGCGAATTGGCCGTCATGTTGAATGTCGTCCAAGATACGAAGTATCTTGTTCTTAATGTTGCTGATTCGGTGATTGCAAATAGTTCCATCTGTTTACGGAGCACCGCCTTGGTCATTGGGGTCGTTGTTCACCAGTGGTGGCACATCTCGTATCTCCCGAAGTTGAGTAAGTGGTTCAGACCATGTCCAGATATTGGGTGAATTTGATGGAATAGTTAAGTTGTACGAGCAGGTATTGGGTGGATTTGATGTAAATTCATTGTTGTAGGGTTTTCTAGAAACCCTAGATGTCGATGTCCAGATACCTCCACTCATTGTTCTAGGGTTTTCTAGAAACCCTAGGTGTCGATCTCCAGATACCTCCACTGCGATTGGACACGCAACTATTTGATGAATACAAATCATTCTCCCAGTGAGAAAGTGACATTAATATCCAAAACAACACCCACATAGAGTATTGGAAAAACAACAGAAACCAATAAGTTCAATATTTTTCTGGTTCGATGCAACAATTGGGGAAGTTGTAAACTTATTGAGGTAAAACAGAAGACCATACACGTATCATTCTAAGTTGAATTCTTTCTTAACATCCCAAAAACAATTTTGCCATCTGCTGTGAGGGTTCTTGATAACTCTGTAATCCTTCATCTTCTACACAGTACACTGCACTTGCTTTGTGGATTGCGTGTAGAAGTTTGAAAGAGCCTGAGCATAATGCTTCTGGAAACATTATCAATAATATGCTTTGAACTTTACTTACAGATAACAGAGGATTTAAATAGTGAAGACAATGTCAATGACTTAAAAAAAAATGGATGACTTAAAAAAACGGATGATATTAGAAGATTTCAAATACTTCTTGGAAGTTGGTAATATAAAACATTATATATCAGTTTTTTTTGGTGGGTGATTGAAGGAATTTCACATTTTGAAATTTAGACATGGCATATTGTTGGTTGAAGGAATTTCACATTTTGAAATTCAGACATGGCAGATTAAGGGGAGAAAAACAATTCATCACAGGCCATTCATTCATTGAAGTTAACAATTGTGATTATAGTACATTTAATATTCTTTTTAAGTGTTAATTTAGCTAGGGAAAGCTCAAAAAAATCATAAAATATATCCAACTAACATTCTATGTGAATCGTGTATTAGGAAAAAATTATTTATGAGAACAGTTGACAATATCAATATGAACTTAGGACACATAAGCTACATGATATGCTCTCATCTATATAGCTTAAAAAAACAAATCTAGTAATTCATTTGTTTGATTTCCACCAAAACTATGGTTATGAAACTAAGCACCCTCCCTAATAAGTGGTACACTAAAAACCCTAGTGAATGGATCCTACCATTGATTTATTGATTTATTATAGTTTTACTTTATATTTATAATTTCATATTTATATTCCATCTTTTTTATGGGATTATATATCTCATATCTACATTCCATATTATACTCTAGCTTTATTCTAGAAACTTAATTGGGAAGGAAGATCTATATTTAGCTAACTTAATTGGAAAGGTTCATAGGCCTTAGGTTAGAACCAATTCTCTAATACCATATTTGAGAACCCTAAACTTAATAAATCTAAATATGTAGGTAAACACCACATTTACAAAACTATATATGTTAAAATAGAGATACACGATTCAATATTTCATAACTTACAAGGAGTATGTGGTAAGTAACTTACCTCGAACCAACATACATGTAATATGGTGACTTCATAAACATAGTGAGACCTTGATTTTCGATCTAACCAACCACAAACAAAAGTGGGGGACGAATCTCCTCCCAACCAACTCTTCAGTCATCACGACTAAGAGCCCTCGAGCCCTCAATCCACTGCTATGTCATCTCTTTTTAGCCTTGGCCTCAAGTTGCCTAAAAAAAATGAGATGGCATTTTCTCCTTATTTCTCCTCTTTATACGGAATCCATCCATGACAATAATAAAAAAACTCAATCTCGAAGATCCACTTGTAATTCTTTATTTTATTTAAGGTTTTTTCCATAATTTATCGTTACTTATTTTACAATTTCTTTTATTACCCCAAATATTTATTTAAGTACTTATTACGATCCCTTTTGATTAATTTATACTTCCTTATTATTATTATTTATTTATTTATTTATTAATAATATGTGGATGATTCTCTTAGGATAATTATTTTACTTTATTATTATTATTTATTTATTTAAACAATAATAATATGGGGATGATCCCTTTAGGATAATTATTATACTTTCTTATTATTATTTATTTATTAAAATAATAATAATATGGAGCATGACAATTTCTTAGGCCAAATGTCTAGTTTTTTAAACTAGACTTATGTCTCCTAAGTGGTCAATGGTACAACGATGATAGTGGGATTTGAAGCTCATGATATTTTTTGTCACTTAATACCATATCATGAAAATGAAGAGGTTCACCAACTATCCTATGTAGAGAAACATTTGTAAATATATTGGGTTTATTGGCTAAGTATGATCTAGTCATTTCTAGATGGAAAAGGCTTTTGAGAGCAACGATTCATTGACTCTTTGTGGAAGGTATGTTTGTTTGGTTATTGACAAGTGCTAGCACATTAGGAGGCCTTTTATATTCTTTTTCTTCATAGGATATGCTATTGTTTGGGATTGGCATTGTGGATTTTTTTTCATTCACTAAATTACTTCTAGCAGTGTTTTCCATTGGCAATGTAGTTCTTTTATTGTCATAGATTTTTCGCAACATTACTTATTTTACCAAGTTAAGAAAGAATAAATCAAGGGATTTTATATTTTTACCCAAAATTTGAAGCTAGTGGTCCATATTCAATTTACGGCTATCTCATATGGAACTAGAATAATTTTATTTCATCATGGAAATACAACCTATATTGTAGGTTGATAGATTATGTATTTCTAATTTGCTCAGAATTGTGATATTTATGGAAATAGTTTGGTATAGAGCTTCAATTAGTTTGTACATTTGGTGTATGCATTAAAACAACTTAATGGACATCCAACCAGATGTCACGGATTCACTATATTCTTCCCTACAACTATCTAACAGACTAGATGAATTAAGATCCAAAGATATAGGAAGATTAGTAGAAAAACAAACTTCTTTTTCACATACACTTCTCATCACCTTGCTTCTACACTCAGTTTGTATCACTTCTTTTCAGCTATCTACTTGGCTATTTTGTTGTTGATGATGGAGTAGCATTAGGAGTTGCATTTTCACTCCTAATATGAATTCAATTATGCAAAAAAAATAGCAGTTATGATTAAGTTGTAATGACTAAGAAGGTTGCCATGATATAGAAAAAAAATTGAAGTGCACGAAAATAAGGTTGCATGGAAACCTCAATGGGCCAAGGTTTAAAAAATATACAAATATAGGAATACCTAACATGACATCTAACCTTACAAACTAAACCAATACTCAAACAAATAAATGATCTAACATTATTATAATTAATACACCACGTGATTAGAAATATTAGGTGAACAAACAAAACTAGGATCTATAAAGAGGTTTGTGGCAAGAAGATAAAAGGAAAACGAGAGAGTAAGAGTGTATTGGGCCTTCAAATCTATAAGCATACATGTTTCATGCCCATAAAAACCACTAAACAAACCAAAACTTTTCAATTGGGAAACTTAATTCTCTATGGAATAATGAATGTAAACACTAAAACAATGTAAGTAATACAAAGGAAGGGAGTGGAAACTACAAAACTTGAGAACCAAAATAACTCAATCTAGACTCAAGTCAACTTATATGATGGTGTTGGTACACCGAATGATCGTGGTAATGGAAGGATTGATCGATTTCAAGTTACTAGGAGCAAGGAGTTGTGTCAAGATATTAATTAGACATGAAAGGTTAAACTAGTGTTGCAAAGGAATTTTGATGCCATTTCAATAATATTTCACTCAGGCTAGGAAGGATGGCATGAATATACTGAAGAAATTCATCTATTTATAGAGTAAATGAAAGAAAGTTGGACAATAAGATTGAATGGTGAGGAGGACATCATTTGAAGGCAAGGTTCGACTGTGATCGCATCATTGGTAAGGATTATCCAAAATTACTCCTTTTAACTAAATAATGCAAGTCCCCCTTTTAACTGAATAATATATTTCCTCTAAGCAAGGCGCTCAGATTTTTTTACCAGGAGCGTCTAGGGCAAGAACTTCCATATCTAATCAACAATTTGCACATCCAACAAGACTTATTTTTTTCTTTTTCACGGTTAAAGTTACAAATTCAATCTTGCAATGGTTGCAACCTCCATACTATTTTATTGAAGGGAAAGTTGAGAACAAGATCCAAAAGGTTGCATCATATTGTTTCTGAGTTGTTTTCTTTGAGGAAGTGGTTATATAGATCACACCACAGTACTAATCTCTAACATCTTACAAGTGCTAGATTGCATACTTAATATCATTGAATTTGGGCAATATCCATTTCTATATTGAGATTGCAAAGTCAAAATGCATATACAAATGTGAAATATTTTAGACATAGCTTAGTTCTATATGGAAAAGCAAATGAGAAATTAAATTGTTGGTCCCTATAGAAAACAATAATTCACTGAGTTTCCTTCAATTACAATGGCATGTATGCCTTTCTTTTCCCTTAAAAACTTATGATTACAATATCTATAAAAAAAATCTTCACATAACCATAGCATAAATTGTAATGAAATTTTAAATCTGAAATCGGTGATGTTGACACCACTTTCAAAGCATAAATTTGATATTGGTGAGGCCAACACCACTTTGAAAGACTAAATGAAACATTTAGAGCCATTTGGATAATCCTTATAATGAATCTTAGAACATGATAAGGGACAAGGGAAACATAGCGACGAGACATAGTGGGGCCACGGGACTAGGTTGAAAGGAAAGCATGATTTGGGTAGTGAGAAGGACATATATGCACACAAATTCCTCCACTTTGCCTCGAATATTTTTATGTGAAAATATTAGCATTCCTTCACTATCTCCAAATTTTTTCCATTATATAACTATACTTCTAGGATTTTGGCCCCCTTCGATTTGATCATAACATAAAAAAAAAAGATTGACTTATTTGTTTGCAACAATGAGTATGAAAATTTTCCCATGCATCTGATACAACTTGATGCTATCATGTAAATGGGGGTGGATTTCAAAGGCATCGGTCTAAACATCGCTGAGTTTTACCCTAAAATACCTTAAATGGAAACAAAAACATCATTCTTCTCAAACAAAATGAGGATAAAAAAAAGAGGTAGAAGATATTTAGAATGGAAATGGTAGACTCAATCAAAACCATCAAATCATGATCAATTTCCTATGTCACCCCTACAATCATCAATATCACTTAGGGCCCCCTTTTCAAATTGCATTCCACTTGTTAACCAATAGAACCTGGCTCAAGTTTAGGCCTTTATTGGCATGCCACTTCTCTAAGAACTTCCCTTAGTCATCTAAGATATATTAAATTCCATGACTATCCTCGACCCAAGAAAGGATGGGACAGTAAGCTTACTAATAAAGCCCACAAGGTCACAACACTGCCCAAATAAACATGCAAGCATAAAACCCTTCTAATGAGTCGTGGGTTCTATATGTGAGTATTGGCACATGTTGGTGATTATATAGGAGTCGTCTTATGGACCTTGTTGCAATCGCAATATTAAGGATAGTAGAGACAATACATATTTGAAAGTTAGGGAGATAGACTAATCCAAGTAAGTCCAGAGAGATAGATTCATCTGAACAAAGAAATAAGTCTTTGTTATAGGCCTATAGATAGACATCGACATGTAAAGTTGGAGGCTTGGGGAAAACTTTCCTAGGCGACATGGTGTATACCTACAAAAGGAAGGAACATCAAAGATATCCCACCACTTCCTGTGAAGATAAGGTTTCTTGAAAAAATCAAAATATGGATCGTAGACATGAGATGGGAAGTTGTTGGAAGATATGAATAAGATGGATCTCAAACAGATATGCAACTAGAGTACATATAAAACTAGTATGATATTTAGTGATGCCTCTACCTTTTCTATTAATGTTAATGTTGATGTTTATGTTCCTACTCCTACCTACCTTTACCTTTCCTTTACGATCTCAATCTATGCTTGGAACTAAAACTCCCCTTTCTTCCAAGGTTGATGAGCAAATTATGAAAATATCATTGCATAATCATAAAACCCTAAACCTATATCATTCATTATGTTAATAAAGTGATCTTTGCTTTCCAAGAGAAAAAAAATCACACTCAAAAATTTGGGTGGCTAGATGAATGCAAGAGAATCGGGCATCAACTTCCCCCTAAATGGGGTCTTGCTCATTAGGGTAATGGTTCTACTAGAAGGGGTTGTGCATCGACCACCCATATTGTTTTTGGCCATAAACCAATCATTTGCAACCACCCCATTTCATAAACAACCTGAAAATAATGAGAACTTTAATGGTCGTTGGGTATTAGAAGCTCCAAAACATTAATTAATAGAACCCTACATGATTCGATCCATTCAAGCGAGAGCCACTAAAACCCTTGTGAAAAAACAAAGAGAGAAAAAAATGGTTCTAAAAATAATGATGAAATGTGTGTGTGTGTGTTAACAATTATAATATATATTTAATATGTGTGTATATTAACTATTATAAACTTATATTAACACAATTAGGATAGCAATTTCTCTATCTATATAATATAAATAGAATAAATTTATATATGTGATATAGCTCGATGAAAATTGTGTGTGTGTGTGTG
>CBVK0100094506.1:0-13375 GCA_900067695.1 Picea abies | reverse complement strand
GTTCCCAGCATTTACACCATGGTTCATGAGATTTTGGAGCATGGGAAACTGCTTGGAGGTCATTGGTAAACACTAGTCAAACACATGGTTGTCACAAGAAAAAACATAGCAGCAAGAACAAAATTTTATTTCCTCACGATTTCTGGAGCAAATCTCTCATCTTAGGGTTGATCTAGCATCCTTAGGAGGTCGTTTAGATCTGTTGACCATCCAAGAGATATTCTAAGCTAGATTAGTTACACTTCCTCATGTATAAATATGTCAAAACTTCAAGGAATTTAAAAAAATTGAATTTGAGAAGTTTATGAACATATTGTAGTTGAATTTTATTAATATAAGTCTTTGGTTCTTCTCCATTTGATTTGATAAGTTTGTGCATGAACCTAATATTGAAAGGGCCCCCTTGCAATGGTCTATGAAACACTTGTATATTGTTGTATAGAGATTGTATTTATTGTTTCTTCAATTATTATGTGATGGTAAATACTTTGTTGTCTTTGTTTCTTTTAGATAGCTCCTTTATTTTTAGTTTCAATTGCAGAAATTTTTCCCTTTGAAAATAGCATTTGAATGGATTTTGGAACCCTCTCTTGATCCATAATTTGCATAAGTTTAAAATAGAGTAGTGTTATGAGGTCATGACTGTTATGACAATTTTTCTTTACGGCTTGGTTTTCCACAATTTAAGACTATGATAGATTTGGGTTAAAGGGACGAAAGTTAATTTGCATTTAAATTGAATTTTTCATAATTTTGGATCAAATCATTTTTCATTTTCCATGCAATATTTTCCCACAAATTCAACAGAGTATTGTTGTAGGAAGCTTCTCCTTGATGATAATTTAAAACTTCACAATTATCGAAGTACCATTGTAAAGAACTCTACACTTTGCAATTAACATTTTTACCATTGCAATTGTGACAGCTACAACTCATCATTGGTAGAAGCAAATTTCATTCTACAATTTGAATTTTGACCAAAGGAACTGTGGGTATTAAGCTGAAGGAGTTTAGCATTCTTAAGTGTTTGTAATTTTCTTTCTTAGATGCATACAAGTTCTTTCAAAGTTCATGGTTAAGTTGAGTCTTGTCATGGAGATTGTTTTCATTTATTTGAGACAAATTCCCTTTGTGACCTAAATGTCTATCATTGAAGCTATGAGCATTAGAGGAGTAGTTCTTGTTTCTTTTGAAAATTAGTTTACAAAAGCATTTTGTAGTGTTTCTTATTTATAATTTAATATTTATTTTAAGATTGATTCACTCACATACAATGATTGTGTCTCGCAAGTTTACGAACCATGGATTGATACTTTAATGTCATGATCTTTACCAATTAGTGATCTTACAGGTACAATAGAACACTTTAGAACACATTTGCAAAAACAAGATACAAATGCAATTACATCTTGTCAACTTGAGCTAAATAGGTCTGCGTTGACAGAAATGCCTAATATTAGCGACCTAGGAGAATATTTAAACAAGATGTCTAGATCAGCATCAATTGACATGCCACTAGATAATAGAGGTCTATGGGACGATATTTTTTTCATGCATTGGGCATCCAATTGGATAAAAATCCCAACAAGAGTTTGGTCAAAAATTCAAATGAAAAGTTACTTGCATTTCAATTCAAACTTGTCTATAGACACATATGACAAACTATTTCATGATGAAGGACATTTTGAGCCACTTTTGTGCAAAATAACTATTCATAGTTCTCCTACTTTTCAACAAAAAGAAGTTAATGAAGTTCATATGTTTGAAAGTACATATGGTGAGAGTTCTTTTGATGCACTATGCTAGTTGGAAAATATTAAAAATAGTGTATCTTGTTTTTGACGAATAATGTCACGGACTTTTTGCAATGCAATTATACAAAATGACTCTTTTGTAATTAAATGCATTTACCAATATATTATTGACGATATAGAAGCAAACACCCAAAATATCAAATTGGAAAGAGTACATGATACACTAAGTGTTGCATTATAAACAAGGGTACATTTATGGTGGAATGTTTGTCTATGAATGGTTGGATAGAATATTAAAGATCAATATACATTTATGGTTTTTTGAAACAGGAAAGATCAAAGCTTCAATACTCTGTTCTACAAAAGGAGAAAAATTGTTTGACATAGTTGAGGTACAAAAAATAGAAACACACAAAGTATATGCACTATTGAAAACTGTACAAATTGCTATGAACATAGATTCCAAGCTATTTCCCACATCGAATAGAATTCAAACTAGTCTATCTTTACGCAAAGTGAAGAATATCCTTAGAAATAAACCTTTGAAAGAACAATCACACAATAGACTTAATGAAGACATAAGTGGCAATAGTAATACCTTGGCAGAAACAAGGGGAAGAGTTAAATAAGAAGCTCTCTTATTATTGCACAACTATTAAAGAGGGTGCGAGAAAAAAGGAAAAACATTATTGCAAGAAAGAAAAAAAGCTTTGAGCAAAGGAGGCACAAAAATAAGGAATCACTTACAATGGCAAAAAGGAAGTTCCATGGGAAAATTACATGTTCCTATTTTTATTGTATAGAATGTCAACAAAATGTTTTCCTAAAAGATGTTATATTGATTAAAAAATAATACAAAGGAATGGTTTATAATAAGGTAAAAAAAGTGAAGACAAAAGAAATCCTAGCAAAGAATGGTAGTAGTAGTTGCATTTGCAAATTTTGTAAAAATGCATTAGAACATGATGTAGACAGTAAGTTCATTGTGCCAAAAAAAATTAGACGAAACAGAAACATAAGAATCATGAAAATTTTGGATGAGCTAGAGGAAATATTAATAGCATTGTGGTTGCCTTTCTTGCAAATAAGATATCTTGGACAAATATATACAAAACCACAATTAGGAATTATTGGTGGAGTTATCAATGTCCTGAGAGACACTTCTAGGATTCACTATGCCTTTCCTCGCAACATAAATGAAACTGGGACAGTTGCAGTAGCAATAAAAAAGAGTCTTAGATTCAAAAATGCTTATTATGTTGGGAGAGTTCATGCCCACATGATCATGAAAGCTTTAAAACGACTAAGTAAAATAACACTTTAAAAATTGGAAAAATTAAAATTCATTGATAAATGGGAACAAGTATTCATAGAAAACAAAGAAGCAGATGAAGGTGAAATAGATATTGAAAATGAGGATTTTGGTGAGGAAAACAATGAAGAACCAATCACTAAAACACTTGGACATGCATTCATAGATACCTATAACATATTTGATCTTCATAAAAATCAAATAAACATTGCTCCTAGAGAAGGATATATTCCATTGAGAATTTTCCAAGACAAATACTCATAACTGTCACTATTTTATGGTGAGAAATGATCTGATGATGTAACTAGAAATTTCTCATATCAAAAAATTGTTAGGTGGGATGTATTACACAACGAACATAAATTTTCATATCAAACAGCAAATCTATTCTACAAAGTTGTACGTGATATCCTAAATCAAGTGTTTAGTAGCATATGGATTAGAATAAGAAAAGGACAATTGAAAGGAAGAAATATAAAAGAAAAAGATGTTAAGTCAAAGTCGAACTTTGACTGCATTTTGAAATCAAATATTGGATACATGGATCCTAAAACAATTTATACATCGTCGGACTATCATTGAGATACACACAAGAATTATATGCAATGATCCGACAACAAGGACCAACAACATTCTTCATTTCTTTTAGCAGTGTAGAAAATCATTAGGAACCATTGGTTAGTGCACTAAAAAAAAATACAAGATCGAACAAAAAGAACAATTGAACATCAAATAGAAAACAATGAAATCAATTTGTTGATAAGGAATCACCATGTAACTTGTGCTCATTACTATAGAAATAGGATATCTGCAATGTGAAGTTTAATATGTCATGACAATAAGTACTATGGAAATATTGAAGACTTCTTCTTTGTTACTAAGTTTCAAAATAGAGGAAACAAGCATGACCATGCATTGCTATGGATAAAAGACGCACCGATCTATGGAAGAAATATAGACATATAACTTGAAAACTTTGTTGATAAATATTTGGCATGTGACTTAATGGCGCTTGCAGATGAGTTAAAGATGCTACAACATCATCCACATACAAAAACTTGTAGGAAAAGGAAAAAAGTGCATTGTAGATTCAATTTTCCACAATTACCAATAAAGTAAACAAGAATTCTGAGACCTCTAAAGTATGACAATGATAAAACAAAAGAAAATGAAAAATTAATATTTAAAACAATAAAATATTCTAAATATAACAACACATATACATTCGATGTATTTTTAAATGATTTAGGTTTAACACAAGAATATATCCACCCAATTCAACGTAGTTTAAATAGGACAATTATCTTATTGCAAAGGACATCAAACATATGGATTATTAGTTTTGCACGACATATACTAAAAATATGGAATGCAAACACAGATTCTATGCAAAAATGACATATTATAGCAAACAATTAGTAGACTTTGATTTGTACGCATATGAGAAGAACATGAAAAATTAAATATCAATATCATGCAAACAATTAGTAGACTTGGAAAGGCTTTAGTAAATATGCAACAAATGTTTGCGCATCAATTTGTTCACATTATAGTTTCTCTACCACTAAACACTCGTTCAAGAAAATGTATATTCATGAAAACATCACCAATAGAGCAATGAACATTTATCCTTAAAAATAAAAAATATTTGCAAATCCAGATGATTTTGAAGACATAATATTTTCTTCAATGATTTATTACTACATATGTAGTCGTGAATCTATCAATGAAATTTGTTTAGCAGAATTTGCATCAAAGTATATTGTTGGAAACATAATCCGTATGTGTTGTTGCGAACTTCACAAAATGTGAAGAGACAGTCAAGTTAGTGTAACGGTAATCAGAAGTCCAAGAAATCATGAATTTAAAGATCATAAAAACTGTATTTATATGTGTGTATATTTTCAAGTTCCAATAGTAGTATCAGATCCAATAGTTTTTAGACCTAATTGGATATGATAGTTGTCCATAGCATCCGACTTCTATGTAGAAACACCTCTCTCGGATTCTCGTGCAAAAACTATCTAGTATACCATTCTATCCTGCAATGTCTTTGTATCCTCGTCCTCGTCGTTAGCATATATTAGGGTTTCTTCCAAAACGCCTCTCTTTAGTGTCTGTCAGTATGTCCATCTGCCCCTCTACGAGTATGTATCCTGTGCAGAAACAACTCTTTAAATATGGTGAATCCAGCACTCGCCCCTCTATGTTACTCTATCTAAGCAAGTTTTCCATCTACACTTGTGCACAGCCGCTAGGGTTTTCATCTCCTGCACCTGTGTGAAATCTTGGGCGTGGGTCTTTTTGCATGGCTCTGTTTGAACGAAACCTTTGATGGGTTTCAATCCATGTTTAACTAATTTTGTGTATTCCAACGGCCCATACATTCGATCCGAGGTGTGTCTGGTATCAATCCTCCCTTTCCCTATCCGCGTGAATGCCACTGAAATTTCCTACACCAATTTCCTCCAGCTCATGAAGATATTTAATTCAGCAGACGAGATGATTGTCTTTGGGCATAATGGTGACGCGCTTGGAATGGATGGAAAAATAGATTAGGTGATAAAATATCCCAAGACGATATGCAATTTGAATCAAAGATGATCCCGAGGAGCACTCCACATATGTACTTGTTGTTTGTACCAGCTTGAGTGTCGTTTGAATATCGGAAAACCAAAATCAAGAGTACCGGGAATGTATGGGAAGATCGACGTGATCTTGTTCCTGTTTTGCTGGATTGGAGAAGTAATATGACAAGCTCGTCCAGAGGAAACCCTAACTAGGTTCCCAATAGCTCCACGACAACTCATTTTCAAGAGATCTTTGAATAAATCACACGAGGTCAACACTCGGGTGCTCCTCAATTGTGTTTGAAACCATCGAGCAAATCTTTCATGCCAGGTTCAATTATCAGATCGACGGCAGCGATGCACAGTGTTCTTGGGGTTTACCTGTATCATTGACAGTTGTTCCATTGATCCTCTAGCCTGGACCAAACCCGACTCTCTTCCCCTTTTTGGTGTGGAGAACATCCTGGACTGTTGCTGCAACTAAAAAAAAACGCTGCAACAGAAAATTTAATGGGGTTTTGGCTCAATTTCATGAGTTTCTTCCTGCGTGACTAATCACTTTAACCGTGCGCTATAATTTCCTCGAATATTGTGCACGTGGACGGCTTGATTTCATCCATCAGAATTTACACCATTTGTCTCTTACCGGCATCAGACATTCAAGTCGATCCCCGATCCTCCAATCAATTCAAGAGGGTAGTCTGGGCTTGCTTGATGGAAGACAAGATGTAATCTTTGAAATGACAGTCATCTCTGAAGGATGTGACCTCTGTTTGATTATCCTCTTCCGACGTAAGTGTCCTAGAAACCAATAGTGTATCAGTCCTTTTCTTGATTGGGATAAGAATAGCCTGCAGTGGCATCTTCAGTTCATTGTTCTCGGTCTTGTATCTCTCTGTAACATTCGGATTGTAGATTCGCCAATATCCTCTTGGGTCGTTTAGGATCAATAAGTGCATGTTCTTGGAGCCTTTTTGCTGCCATCTCCTTCTTAGTCTCTAATGACCATAACGACGGTTGATTTATTTGCAAGGAAGATGAACCATCCATGGAATTGCTACGTTCACTCTAGTACCTTCCAGGTTCTCTTGCAAAATTTTCCAAAGTAGTCTTGGATTTCCAAACCATGGTTGCATCTTACACGCATAAAAGGTATATCACTAACAAAGCCCAACAAGTGAAGGCTTAGAAAGCCACTTTGGGAGAGCAATAAGCAGTACTATATGCCATCAAATCTGGATCAAAATCATGCTCAGAAGAAGCGGTCTACGGTGAATTATAATCAAAGCATACATTCTCCAAAATCAAGGTATACGTGTAAGTTTACTTGTGTAAGCGGGTGTATTTTTGGTAGAATCTCACACCCTTCATTTGTTGTTTGCATAGTTGAGTTTACATTGTAAAGTCAAGGTGGAGTTGCAAGAAACTCTGTGTTTTGTCTTTAAAATGGCTGAGTTGAGGAATTATTAGAGTCCTCTCTTTTGTGGAAAATACAATCATTTTTGACAAAACCACTTTGCAGTCCATTGTGACATGCTTGCAAGTTTGACAAGCGAATCGAATTCTTCACGATGCACTTGAGCGGAAGCATCGGAAGAATCTTCGACGACACTCTAAACCAGTCCTTGTTTAAAACCCTATTTTCGAATATGGTAAAGATGTTGATGCCAATTCAAACCAACAGCCAATGCAAGAGCCACTTAGTGAGATAGCTCCAGATTCAAGAACAGATGATGAGCTTACTCTTTCTAAGCTAATTATCATACCTTGGGAAGAAATCACGCAGAACAAGCTTAGAACAAGTATTGGATATGAAAAGTATGTCACCTTTCATAATTTGGATTACATCCAACCGATCCAGTTCCAAAGTGTTAGACTGTTGCAAGAAAGTTTACAATCACCTTCTCTAGTTCAAGAGCAGATTCTGAAATGCCAACATTGTCAACGAGTTGGCTACATTGAATATCAGTGCTTCAATCTTCATCATTGAGAGCATTGTGGAAAGCACAATCATCCTTCAAGCGAATGTTCTTACAAAAAGAAAAATACAAGAATAAAGAACCACTACATGTGGATGATTTCTTGGTGATGGTCATCAATAGTCAAGAATATATGTTCGTACCGACGAATTAACTCGAGTATTGACACATCTTGCAATGGAACTATTTTCACCTTCTCACCTTATAGTCAGGATTCAGTTTCGGAGTCTTATCAATTGAGCACTAACAAGTGAGCGGGATTAGTTTGTGGCTTCCCTTAAACCACCACTTAGTATTTTCTGTTAGATAACGGTTTGTGGTTTCCCTTAAACCTCCACTTGGTATAATACTTTTGTCTTCTTCTACATCATAGTTTATGGTCATCCTTAAACCAACATTTGAGAGCACTTCCAATTAGAAGAAGACATCAGCTTCATCTTCTAGCTAACGCAAGAAATGTTCTGAAACCATTGAACCTGGAGTAGGGTTCTAGAGTTTGTGGTCATCCTTAAACCACCAAATTGGTTTGTGGTATTCCTTAAACCACCATCACCATTTGGTTTTTGGTCCTCCCAAAACCACCATATTCAAATAGCACATTCAACCATCAATAGTTGCACACTTCAAGATTTCAGCTGCCCACTTTTAGACATCAACTCTCACCTTGGACTCACATGGTTACGAACTTGTTCACGTTCCAACATATAAAAAAAAGGCATGAAACGTAGAAATAGTGAAAATTCATAGGTTATTAGGTAAGTCAAATACAACAAGCATAGAGATATCAACAATTACTATCGAGAACAACTAATGCTATATGTTCCATATCAAGTAGATGAAAACATTTTCAAGAAAATATACTCTACATGGGAGCATGCCTACAACTTTCTGATAGAAATTATAAAGCAAAGCGAACAAAGGTAGATGCATCAAACAAATTTGGCATGGGGTGACCTTGAACATGCAACAAAGGAAATTGAAAATAAAGAGGAACAACTATTCAACATAAGCATCATTGATGAGAAAGAAAAACTTTCTAAACATTTGTATTCAAATGTAGACAACAACTATGACGAATATGACTTTGAGAATGATTTGCAACATTTTAAGAGCACAAGAAACATAAGAACATATGTTAGTCGAGCTTACCACATTGTAAAGCAACCACATATATTAGAAAATTTAGAATTCTTTAATATCATCAGAAAATTAAACCAATAATAAGCTATAATCGTGAAAAACATATTAACAAAGAAAAAGGTTGATCCAAACAAACTAGTGCACTTGTTCCTAACAAGGCGGTGCATGGGGAACATTCATTGTTAAAGCAATATTCCAGTTTCTAGTTCATTTCTACAATGTATAAATGGACTATAAACCACTACAATGGAAAGGTATCATAACTGCATATACAGGAAAAAGAGCATTCAATGTAGGGGGCATCACATTGCACTATGCACTCTATATTCCCTTTAACAGATCAGAGTATTTTCCATTGAATAGTGAAAAGTTGGATAGTTTAACAAAACATTTTGAACAACTTCATGTGTTACTTGTTGATGAAGCATGTCTAATAAGGGAGACATTCTTATATGAAGTTGAGAAAAGTCTACAACAAATAAAGCATACACCAACATTCTACTTTGGTAATGTGAACTTAATATTTTATGGAGATCTGCAGGCACAACCTATAAGGGATTCAATGATCTTTGAAGAGCCATTGATCAACAAGCAAAAAATAACATACACATTTTGGCAAGACGAGGTCAAGTGTTGTGAATTGCAAACCACAATGCATCAAAAAGACATAGATTTCATTGGAATCTTGAACAAAATGAGACTCAACAAACAATCAGAGCAAGACATTGAATACATGAATTGTCATTGCCACAAAACACAATCCTTATCTAGATCAATTATTTCCATATATTTTTTTAGGAACATATTGACCACATGCTTTAAGTAGTCAATGAACAATTGTTGATACTTGATGCTATTGATGAACATGAAAGCTATCAAGGAAAAATGATGACTTATGAGAAAACAATAGTATTACCAATAAGAATATTACTAAAAAATATATGTTGGTTGAACTATATGCAGGAACTACAACATAGAGGACGGATTAGTTAATGGTGTTCATGGAATATTCAAAACATACACAAAATAGAACAAAGATGTTGATGTTGTTTGGATATAATTTGCAGATGCATCAATTGGAAAAGTGAAAAGAAATAAACATCGTGAACTATATGAGAAAAACATTGAATAGACATGGACACCAATACTACGAATTGCAAAACCAATTGCAACTGCTAGAAACAAATCTCAAATAACTATTCGAAAATAATTTCTAATACAATTAACATGTGCTAGAAAAATATATAGAACTCAAGGGATTACTCTAAATAGACTTGCATTTGACCCAATTGGAGTCACAAGACACGGACTTGTGTATACATCATTGTCAAGAGTAAAAACAATTGATTCGTTGTGCCTACTCAAGCCATTATCCCAAAATAAATTTCACATGGCAAACAAAGTCCTAGATGAAATGAATCATCTAACAACAAATGCATAATGGATACTATAACACATTGAAAGACCAAACATGTATATAAACAACATTTCAATTTCTACATTAAACACAGGTAGTCTATGGAAACACCTTGAAGATGTAGTACAAGATAGTATTTGATACAATATATGGTTGTTTTCTTTCAAGAAACGCATTTACATTGTCCACCAACTATTAATGAATTAAGAAAATTCAATTTCAACATAGCACATTTTGTACATGGAGTTCTTACTTGCATAGATAAAACTGTAGAAATAAAAAGAACAAAAATGTATACATCATTGTCAAGAGTAAAAACAATTGATTCGTTGTGCCTACTCAAGCCATTATCCCAAAATAAATTTCACATGGCAAACAAAGTCCTAGATGAAATGAATCATCTAACAACAAATGCATAATGGATACTATAACACATTGAAAGACCAAACATGTATATAAACAACATTTCAATTTCTACATTAAACACAGGTAGTCTATGGAAACACCTTGAAGATGTAGTACAAGATAGTATTTGATACAATATATGGTTGTTTTCTTTCAAGAAACGCATTTACATTGTCCACCAACTATTAATGAATTAAGAAAATTCAATTTCAACATAGCACATTTTGTACATGGAGTTCTTACTTGCATAGATAAAACTGTAGAAATAAAAAGAACAAAAAGGTATTACAATGATAAAGTAGAACTCATTGTATCGAATATACATGCTCACAAATCAATTTTCATATTCAACATCTACCTTGCTCCTTTTGCATCTATTTCAAAAATAATCGATACAATTTCATTGGAAAAAAAAAGTTCGTTACAAAGTGGTTATGTCTTTATAGTAATTGATGACTTCAACATTGACATTTGTGCAAAGAATTAAAAAATCATAGTGTTGCAACAATATATGAAAGAAATGCAAGAAACAACACATAAGTTTTTACGGAAAGAGAAATCTATTATTGATCATATTTGGACAAACTTGTGAATTGAACAATGTCATGTTCATGTAAATCATAGTGTTGCAACAATATATGAAATCACTAGAAATGCAAGAAACAACTCATAAGTTTTTACGGAAA
Source organism: Picea abies (assembly GCA_900067695.1). Taxonomy (NCBI): domain Eukaryota; kingdom Viridiplantae; phylum Streptophyta; class Pinopsida; order Pinales; family Pinaceae; genus Picea; species Picea abies. The sequence goes on along the minus strand of CBVK0100094506.1, from coordinate 2,112 downwards.
GAAAAATCTATTATTGATCATATTTGGACAAACTTGTAAATTGAACAATGTCATGTTCATGTTTTAAAAGCATATTAAACTGACCATGACATGGTTCATGTTTTACTATAGTTTAACTGAAATTGAGATCACAGTAGCATCCTCCTTGAAATTTAAAACAAAGAAATATAACTCTATCTATCTCATAGCTTCATTGAACATAAATACCTAAATTTTTTTCACTTTGGGAAAATTCACTCATGAGAATCACAAGTTACATTTACAATGTCAATTGTTTGTTGTTTGATACATAAAAAAAACCTAAAGACCCTCATTACTTTAAAATTTATTCTCGTATGCATATTTATATCAAGAACGAAGTTCCAAACCATCATCGCAAAGATGTTTGAATATGATATTTTAAGGTAAAGATTTCTTTAATATTTTTTTGGTAAATTAAAGATATACTTCTTCTATTCTTTCTTTTTTTTATTAGAAAATTCAAAAAAACATCATTAAAGATAAATGAAAAATGACCAACTTTCACTGCAGGGCTAGTCAAACTACCATCAACCTTCCAAGCGAGCTTGATATTTAAACAAAGGAAATGCAATATAGTGCACTTGTAGGTACAGACACTCTTATGTACCCTGCATGTTATTTTCAATTTGTCTGGTAGAATAGCTAAAGCTAGGTTCTTTTTGCATACTGATCTTATTACTGTATAGACTATTTGTTACAGGATATCTAGTGGAATAGATTTAAAAATTTCTTCTTAATAGGTCATAAAATTCATTTCATATTAGCTTTTCCTAAAACAAAATAAAAAATAATTATTTTGTTAGCCTCACATCTGTGAACTTAGTAACAGCAAACAATCAAATTTAATATCATATCAACTTGATGACCTTTGGATCACATTAGTAGCGATCAGGTAGCTAGAAATGAGCTACTTCTTTCTTTACTAAGCCATCTAGACCTGTATTTAAAATCCAGAGATACAATAATACTTGGAATATTTCCTTTGATTGTAGGCCTTGTCAAACTACCAGCAACCTTCCAAGCGAGCTTGACCTTTGAACAAAGCAATTGCAATATAGTGCACTTGCAAGTATATACACTCTTGCGCACACCACATGTTATTTTCAATTTCTCTGGAAAAATCGCTAAAGCTAGGTTTTTTTTGGCATACGGATCTTATTACTATATAGACTTATAGACTATTTGTTACAGGATATCTAGTGGACTAGATTTTTGAATTTCTTCGTGGTAGGCCCTAAAATTCATTTCATGTTAGCTTTTTTAAAATGCAGTAAAATGGAATTATTTTGTTAGCCCAACATATGCACATGTAGTGATGAGCCATCAGTTTTAAAGCTACATAATTGACTAGCATATCTACATTTGTATTCAAAATCTAGACATAGAGTAATACTGGGAACTGCTCGTTTGTATGCTTCAAATTGAGATTTCACAAAATCTCACTGCTAGTGTCTTTTGTGCCAATGGTTGTTGCTCACAATTCAACAAGGATCCCACTTAAATCACAAATCTCAACAAAGACAAAATGAAATTACAAGTTATTGCATTCTAAGTATTGCATTGTTTTAAAATACATCGAAACTTGAATCCTTGAGGTTCGATTACTACCCAAAAAAACAAATGTGATTATGGCACTTTTAGCATAATCTAGAGTGTAATGGCCGAATTAGATAAACAACCATTTATTTAAAACATAGCAGTAAAATTTAAAAGTTACCTTCATTTAGCACATTCGCAATAAAATATATCAATAATAATAAAATTAATTAATCATAATGAAAACAGTGCATAAATTTAAACAAGTACCTGAACCTGATGCTATTATCCCTCCTGTTGTCTGCAGCTTGCTTCCTTGATCGCTTATGAAAAACACTACCCAAACTGTTCCTCCCTGCCAACTAGGTAGCTCCCTAGCCCCAGGGTATCAACGGATATCCTGGCCCCCGTGCCCAAAACCCCCAGCAACTCCGGTGCACTGTATCAATCCCACTCAATGTTTCACTCTCTCTACCAATCCCGAGCTCTCCAAAATTTCTCCCTTCCTCCGTAGCATAATCCTCCCGTAAAACTCATTCCCTTCCTTATCCCTCC
>CBVK0100094505.1:0-19437 GCA_900067695.1 Picea abies | reverse complement strand
TTAATTAATACCTTGTTAACACAATTAATCCCCTAATTAGTTTTATTTTATAATTTCTTAACCATTTATCCAACTAGGGTCATTACATACACCCACCCTTCAGGAAACTTCGTCCCGAAGTTAAGTTATCTTATGGTACAACGGAAAAGAGCATGGTTCACACATTCATAACATGTAACTGACATTATCAGTAAGTAAGTTAAGAAAGCTCATACATACTAGTGTATATGTACAAAAAATGCATGTGTAGCTAGTACATGCAAATCTCGTGCATGTACTAATAATCAAAACTGTCATCCTTTAGTAATCAATTGTGTGAAAAATCCTTTAATTACTTTTATCTGGTTCAACAATTTTTATTTTAAACAACTTTGGTTTAGTTACATAATAATGAGTATTCTTTTTTTTATTTTTATTTTTTTTATTATTTTAATTGTAATAAATTAATGGTTTAAAAAATTAAAAAAAAAAAAATAAGGTTTCAAAAAAATAAATATTTTATTTAAATTTTAAATTAAGTTAAGTTAAATTAATTAAATTAAATTAAGTTAAAATTAATTAAATAAAAATTTAATTAATTAAATTACATTAAAAATAAATTAAATTAATTGGGTATTTTGATTTATTTTTTTATAAGTAAAACAAAAGAAAAATTTATGGAGTCTGCGAGGATCGAACCCCGGACCTCTTCCCACCGTGAAAGCTTTAACAAAGTCTGCCCTGCCAACACGCCATACCATATGCCTTTAAAAAAAAGGATGTATGTGCGTTGATTAAGGCGACTGAAGCTTAGGGTTAAGCTTAGTCTAGATTATTAGTTTTAATAAACCAGCACAGCCGCAAAGTGGCTGGTGGCTGTTTAACGTCGAAAGGTACATAGCGCTGGTGAACGCCAAAACGGGGCTGGCAGTTGGGGATAATTATTTAGATGTCGTGGGTCTAATCCTATTTAATCATTTAAACGTGGTAATTATATAACCTTACAGCAATTTTTTTTTTATGTGATTAGGTAAATGTTGAAAAAAAAAAGGGCAAACATGTTAACGGATGTTGTGATAAATGCAAGAAAGTTATGAACGATAAATGTGACCCATTGATTTTGGAGGACGACTAAGAATATGCCAGCATCTTCAATGCGTAGCCATCAGATAAGGGTTTAAGGTTAAGTAAGATTTAAAAGATCATTGATTGTGCCCCTTTGTCAATAGGCGTACGCCTTTGGCGTAAATTAATAAACATAAAGTCGGAAGTCACTATAATCAAGTGGTAAGCGAAAAGTTAAAAGGGCTTAGACTAGGATAAGCAGGAAGGAGGCGGCATATGTACTAGGCGAGTAAGAATAGGAAGTGGCGAGTGAGGCGCAAGGCTAACGTAGCTACAGGGAAAAGGAACCAATAGTTATTTTCGTAGGGGCGAAGAAACGAAGCTTAGATGCTTAAACCTAACCCTAACCTAGCCAATCCCCTAATGGAGTAATGTCTATTTACAGACAAGTAAAGAAAACTTACGCCTAACCCTGTTTCTAGTTTGAGTAGCACCATATTGAAACATCCTGGAACTCACCCTGACAACTTTGGTGGATGCAGGTCAAAGCATACAGGATGGTCAGGACTCGAGGGAGTCGAGGCAGGGGAGCGTCGTCGCAAGAACCGCCAACACCGCCAGCGCCACCACCACCATCACCTGAACTAGCCCTCATACTGCACTCGTTGGAAGCCATCAACGAGACTTTAAAGGGGCGACAACCGGCAGGGACTGAAGTGGAACCCCCACCGTCTGGAACGGGTAATCCAGAAGCCTCAAGGGATTCAAGGGGAGGACCTCCACCTAAAGACATCACGCGGGAATTGCAGAAGATCAAACTTCCGGAGTTTTTCGGGGGTCGTGCCAGCAAATGCGTGGAAGCCTGGTTGGAAGGCATGACCAAGTGTTTTTCCTTGAGGGACTATGTGTCCAATTCAAAGGAAAAGATCGCCATTTTTTAGTTAAGAGACAGCGCCTTGAACTAGTGGGGAAACCTAGAAAGACAACTGCACCTTACCCCAGACACAGTATCTTGGGAACTTTTCGAGGAGAGGTTCTGGAGGAAATATCTACCAGCATACTACGAGGAACAACAGGTAGGGGCATTTCATGCCTTAGTACAGGGAAACAGAACTGTAGAAGAATATGAGATCAGGTTTATGGAACTGGTCAAATATGTGTCGTATATGGATAACGACCAACGACAGGCAGAGCGCTTCGTTTATGGATTGAACCCTAGGATAAAAGCTATGGTACGTATGTGGAAATCATCTTCAGTAGCAGAGGCGGTGGAAAATGCACGTTATGCGGAAGAACATATGAACTTGACCGGGGGTGCAAGACCGACATTTCCGCATCGCCCGGGATTCGTAGGGAAGGCCCCGAGGACATTTCCTAGGGGAGGGGGCTCAAGGCCACTGCCATATGGTAATAGATTCATGCCAAGGACAGTAGCTGCAGGGATTTCAATGGCAGCGAGTGCAGCATCTCGTTCATCACCAACGGTGCAGACAGGTCCATGACCATCGCAGGGAACAACTAGTAGGGGTAGGGGTTCCAGGGGAAGGAACTCATTTCAGAGACAGTCACATAACAGTGCACAGGGTCAATCTCGTGTTACTTGTTGGAAGTGCAAAGGACCCCATTACCAGCGCGACTGCCCAGAGTTACAATCAGGGTTCATGCATAGAGAAGGAAAGGCACCGATGGGGAGAGCAAGTAGCAGCCACCATATTTACATAGAGGCATGTTTTTCATTTGCTTAAAAAACAATTGGTTCTCTACAAATTATCCTTTCCTGAAAGAAAGTGTTATCAGGCTATTGCTTCCAAGGTCTAATAATGGTATTGTTCTACCAACTAGCCCAACCAGCATTTGCACAGTCTATGCCTAGAACCTCTCTTCAATACATCATTGTGCTTAGGTGATTCCATTTGTACCAAGTATTGTTGTTGGTGATACTAGATTATAGAAAAATAAACTAGAAATTGGTCGTGTAAGAGGCTCAACAAAGACTAGTAAATTTCCTATAATTATTCGTCTTTTTTAGTTTATTTTTTCTCTGACAAAAGAAGTTCCAATTGTTGACAGCGTATTATAAATCTTCATCACTTTATTATTTCTTGAGAATAAATCTCATATGTTAAAACTTGAAGCTTGAAGATCGTTGTTGTGGCTAAACATTTGATAAAAATACAATGAGTTATAGATCTTGCATGGCTTATTTTAATTTTGAGTCTTCTCAGGATTGCTAGTTGATGCACAGCTTTCAGCTGTTAGAATAATAGGTGTGCTTGTTTCACCATAGACAATATAGCAATAGTTTCATCCAACCATAGGCACAAATCCCACCCCCAAGAACCTTAACCTTGATAGAGAGAATAATTCTAGAAGAAAACCATAGAACCAATAGCCAATCAAGGTAGCATACCTCTCTCCAGAGCTACCGTACCAAACAAAAATTCCAAACCATAACCAAGAGAAAGTCCAAGACAAAACCGAAAATACCATTTGCAGCAGCTGCAACTGCACCTCCTCTCCAGACTTGTGCACCACTGATCTTATGCAATTGTGAAAGAGTGTGTGTAGAAATGAGCTCTAGTGCCCTCTATTTATACTACTCCAAGTCACCTAATTGGACTGACTTCTCTTCTTGAAGGATAATAACTTAATAATAATTATTTTCTTGAGTCAACTTGTCTCCTAAGGTTATTATCCAACGTTTTAGGGTTTCTCTTGCTTCCTAGAATTTTATAGTCTTGTCAGAGGTTACACGTGGAGGTTAATACCTCCCGTAGCTACCATAATATCAACACTCTCTCCTAGCTAGGGAGGTATTAAAGGAAATGGTCTTGAGCACAAACAGACCATTCAACCGGTAGCATCATCACAGCCACACAGGCTATCTCATGGGCAAATCATGAGCACCATCGTCACTATCAATATCATCTGATAGCATCAACGGCATCATATCTCGAATATCATCTGAGTAATCGGGCATGATGTTGAATAAGTCACTCACTCCACAGAGTGATACAAGAACCATTATTCTAATCCATACATATGTCCTAGAAGAATAATTGTCCTAGACCATTTTCCACAAGGAGAATGTCTATCCATCAGCATACTGACTATCCATCTAGCTGGCAATCTCCAATACTAGTGATAGTCTCCATGGCAATCAGAACAATGCCATTCAATAGAACACAATTGTGTTTATCCATTGTAGTACACAACTACTACCCAGTGGTAGACAACCACTCCTAGTAGCACACGGCTACTAACCAGTGATACATAGTCACTATATGTGGATCACATCCACATCAATGTAACATCCTAGTTCTAACCATTATGAACTATAATGTATTATGTAAATGTGACTTAGGCTAGTGAGCCGGTAAAGTTGAAAAGGGGCCAGAGTTCCTAGGGAAAGTAATACATATATATACATTAATAAAATACATTGTTGGATGCAAGACGAACAAGGACAAAAGAGATAGGGGGCTATGATTCCACAAGAGAGGAGGATTGAGGGGATAAGTATTTTTATTATTATTTTATTTACCCATGATTGATTTTATGGAGAAAATGGGTTACATGAGCTTCTTGGGAGGGAGGCCATGTGGCTCTTGTCTTCATATAATTATATAAACATCCCTTGGGGGGTTTTTTGGGAGTCTTCTTCTCCCTGGTTCATGTTCTTCTTCTTCTCCTTCCTTTTTCTTCACTCATTTTGGCTATTTCATGTGCTCTTGGGTTGAGCATGAAAACAAATGGTTGGAAGAGGAGAGACATTTCTAAATGATTGTAATATAATTTACTGATTATTTCAGGAGGGAATGTATGCTTGTGTGCATGATCTTGATGGAAGTTCAGATAGAACTGTCCACAACTGAGAATCCTTGGAGTTTCCAATAGGGATATTTCCTTACTAGTAGCACTAGATCCCTGGAGAGAAGTGGGACAGCCTGAGGGACTGCATGGAAAAGAAAGGTGTTCATTTCTTTTGGTTGTGCTGGTTGAGGGGGAAAGAGAGATGGAAACTCGGATTTGTTGTGAGGTTGGGAAACCTGAGAGCTAGTTAGCCAACTATTGTGTGTTTTTATATTTGGCCTAGGGCCCGTCCTTGTGGATTCATAGCTTTGGATCAGGGGTGACCTATTGTTTAGAGTAAAAGAACAGCAGTGTCTATGGTTGGGAGAAAATTCCTTGGTCTGCAGCCAGTTGGTGGACGTTTACTTGCAAAGATAAGTGCTCTTTGTGCTATTTGCATAATGTTTAATTCCTTTGTGTATTTAATTATCTTTGAGATGTGTATTTTTTTTAATGTGCATGTATGTTGGTTATTTGTTATGCATGGCATGTTTTTTACTTCTTTATGATGTAGCAAGGATCTTTTCATATGCATGTGATTTTCATTCCTCTTAATTAACTTAAAAGTGATTCGAATTGAGATAAGTCACTGTGAAGTGAGTCCCTGGACTGCAGCATGTCTCACCTACAGGTGGTTGGGTGTGTTCCAGTCATATTAAGTGGCATAGCCCGACCAATGGGTGGTTGGGTATGTTAAAAAATGATATCAGAGCTACTGGTTGAAACATCGGGTCGATATGAGTCGAATCTTTTGGTTAGAGTCTCGTGGTTGAGATCTATTTATGACCTTGAAGTCAAAAATCTTGGGAGGAATGGCGTTGCAGAGTCCGTGCAGAATATAGAACCTCAGAAATCCTTTGTAAGGGATCGAAGAATCGTGACTGTCCCTTTCAAATTCAGGAGAGATTGTTTTCGCGTGATCAAGAGAGATCTAGATCGTTGTATCAGAGGGAAGGTGAACAAGGGACGTCTGATGAAGGAAAAATGAGAGGTTGGGGTAAGGTTAAGTCCCAGCCATCAAATCTAGATTGTTGAACAGCAGTCATCTATTGAGGCAAAGCGTGAAAGGTAAGAATTTGGAACTTCGTTGCTTCAGCGATCTTGGAAGGCAGGCAAAGCCTAAACTGCCGAAGGTCTAAGTCGTGAATTCTCGTCAACCATCCGATCTGATAGGAGGAACAGGGGGATCTTCGTCATCAATCATGGTCACTCGATTTTGACCACTTCGGGAGTTTTCACTACATGAGTTTTAAACCTTGTTGAACTGCTACAACCGAGAGCCCCGAAGCGCTGAAGTCCTGGAATTCTCATTGATCATTATATTGAGGGAAGGACTTCGAGAGTGTTGTGGATCGTTGGATCTAGCAGTCGTAGAAGGTTAGCAAAGTTTCAAAGCTTCGAAACCTCACCACTTTGGAGTTCGGTAGTTCAGGGGTATGGGGGTCGTTTGGAGCGAGAAGCCCATGTTGACAATAAAAATCGCAACTAGGATTTTTCCCGCAAAGTATTGCTAAAGCCTATTATTTATAAGCTAATGATATATATAATACTAGTAGGTGGGACCCCCTTGTAGATTGGAGGATTAGATAATGCATGCTATGTGTGGGTTTTGTTACTCTAAGCTCTTAATTTGTTGTATGAATGGATTATATTCACGGTTATGGAATTTCTATTGTAGCCATGATTCGTCACATGTTATACATGCACAAGACACAGGCTAGTTATAACAAGAAACAAGAGCAATATGGAGTAAAATTCAAGAAGAAGAAACTAAACTATGCCATGCTATGCTATACTATATGCATTTGAAATTAAAGAAATGTTGTTAAACCTAACTAGGAATGTTAGTGTCTTTATCGAGTTATATGAAGGCACACTTCATATACGTTATGGTATGTTTTGGCAATGGTTAATATGATATCGGGTGGCACATTTGGCAAGCAATATATGTTAGTTTCAATGCATGGATTATTGGAATGGATTAATTTTTGGTTGGATGGTGTGTACTATGTAATTGAATGAGGAGAGGATGGAAGCGACATGCATTTATTGCATGTCACTCCATACTTTCCCCACTAGTCGTCACCCTAGCTTGGTTATTGTTCAATTGATTTTCGTTGTGGTTAAGCTCTGATATTCAGACAAGGAAGGAACTACTCAACCAAGCTCGCATTTTTAAGGCCATTTGGTTACAGGTATGTTTTTTCTCCATCCATGAGCTCACTCTGTTTATGAAATAAATATTGGCTCGGTGATATATTGGTCTATTTTTTTCTTGAGGTTGGACACTGTGTAAACTCATGGTGTTTTTCTGAAATGGTTGTTTGTGTTATGGAAAATTTGATGGTTGAAGTCGCAATTTCATTAACTGTTCTATGTGGTGGAAGTCGTGAAGGCTCTTTGTTGTCTTTATGGGTTTTTGTTGGAGGGTTTCATTCCATCTGGACTTGTTGTTTTTCTCCTCGTAGTCCTTGTAACCATACTCGGTTGTATTGTTGTTATGGGGTTGTTCTGTAATTTTCGAACCACCTTTGTATCACTGCATATCGTTCTCCACCTAGTCGTGGTCTCGTTTTATGTTATTGGTATCTGCATAGTTGGTTATGGTGGCTATTACACCCAGAGGTTTTCTTTAGGGTTGGTTTCTATTACCTGACCTATACATTTATATCAGCATTATTCGGGTTTTTTTGGGGGGGGAACCACGAGGGTTATGCCCTGTGTGTTCTCGATGTTATTTACTGGCCAGTAAGGAGCCTTTTCTCCTCTGTTCATAGTCTCTCCTACCTGGTGTGAACTGACACCCTATCTTTCAAGCTAATGGTTACGTGGCATGTGTGTTTACCATGTTGTCTCAAAGGGGTCTCACCTGCTATTGGTATGCTCAACTCCAGTCTCCCTGTGTTGGTTCCACCGAGTGAACCCTTGATTATTCAGAGCTTGATTTTGATAAATTGAGCCAGTTATATCCTGTCAGGTATCTTGTTGATTGTTATGAGTTGGTGGAATAGCATCGACAGTGGTTTTGATTATTGGTTTGTCTTTGTTGATAGAGTCGATTACACAGTTATAATCGGAAATGATTATTGGTATATAGTTGTTGCATTCTTTTATTGTGACAGTTGAGTTGATAGCTCAGCACGGTTTTATGGGGTTGATTAGAGAAGTTGCAAAAAGGAATGATAATGGGAATACAGTTGTTGCCTCCTTGTGTTGTAATAGTTGGATTGTTAACTCAATATTATTTTATGGTTTGATATGAACAATCACATAAATTCTTATTTATGTTATGTGTTGGTCTGTATGTTTTCTACAACGTGGTATAAATTGAAATGATGGTCATTGTTACTCTATGTTTAAATCGCCCGATCGTGAGTATTGCAATTTAAAGTATTGATAGTCGTGGATTGGTTGTCCACTGTGTATGATTTGTGGATATCATGCATCATATCTTTTATTGCACCATCAAAGATGGGCACGGGATTTTTAGTGGTATGGTTTCATTACAATTTAATTGTTAAAATTGGTTGAAGGAATGGAATCGGGCATGTTTTAAAAGAGCTTGTGTCTTTTTTTTATTTGAGGAATAAATTTATGGACAGTGGTTAAGGTTTTTGATGTTGAACAGAGTTGAAACAAATGATTGTTTGTTCATTGGGATTTTGTTTTGAATAGTAAATGGAAGAAATGAGAGGAACAGAATTCTTTATACAGGATGTTGAAGGTCATGTTGATTTTGATTATGATGACACTGTGTTAATTAAAAGTGTTAAAGATTTAAATATGGACAGTGAACAAGTGTTAACACACAATAATTGTTTAATTGATCACAGTAATTGTTTAGTTGGCATTGGATCATTTGCATTAAATACAGAATTTTTTTATGGATTACTTAATTGATTTTATGAACAGTATTCATTCTTTTCCCTACCATTATTTCACTTTTCTCCCATTACAATCCCCTCACCCTCCCATATTCATTATCCACACCTTGTTCGTAAAATATAATTACAGTTAAAGGAAAATTTGTATTGTAACAGTTGAAGATCACAGGGATGGATTGCAGTGATTTATTCTTTGGTTTACATTACAGTTGGCTGTTTGTTGTCTCTAAGCATTAATCATGATCTTTTCCCCCTCATTTTAACATTTTTCACTCAATACAACCCCTCACATATCCCAGAAACTTTGGTCACCCCCTGCTCATTGAAAACTATTAAACAATTTGTATGGATTGGATTGCATGAATTTGATATGTTGTTGAGCCAAATTTTATTTCATATTTTAAAAGAGTTGTCATGTATGGTTGTTAAAGAAACTATTTTTTAATCAATTATGAATACAGGAATGAGATTTTTCAGCAAAGGTATCCATGGCAGAGGTAACCAATGGAGAGATAATTGGAGCAGGTGCCCTAGAAGGCCAAGATTCTCTATACACTTTGATGTAGACTCACAAGAGTTAGGCCAGCTATAATAGTTGACTTCTGAAATTTTGTACAGCACACTATTTTTGGATATACGGGTAATATATTTTCATAATAATTTCAATTATCATTAAGATAAATTGTCAAATATGAATGTGATAATGGGAGTCACAAGGAGGGATGTTTTGTTTGATTAAATAGTTGTGTTATGATTGTTATAAGCTAAAGGGAGTCACAAGGGGTCCCACCTACTAGTTATTATTTATTTTAAAACCCTTATTATGATTTATTACTTTTCCCCCTTAACTAAAAAAGTTGGTTGAGTTTTAGTTAACTTAACTAAAGAAGTATTTCAACTACTTCAACCAATTCTAATTGCTTAAAGGAAAAAGGAAAGGGGGGAACAAGAGGAGAATAGAAGGAGAAGCATACTAAGGTTTTCTCTTTGAGTTTTTGTTGAGATAGTTCAGTTTTCATTCATTCCTTTATTCATTAGAAGCCTAATTTTTTTTTATGATAGCAGAGCCTTATTGTAGACAGCAAGATTCAGGGTTGAATTACATCATTTAGACACTTGTTCTTCAGAGGTGTTGATCTATCTTTGATATTTTGTGTAGACTTTTTTGTTTGTGAATTAGATCTCATGACTAACAAAGGTTGTTGTGCAGAGTCGAGTGGGCAGCAATCTATGGCAAGATGATCCAGCTTTTAAAGTTTAGTTTTTTATTTTCTGTCAGAAGTCCTTTTGTATGTTTCATTGGGGATGTCTAAGTTTGACTTTGGTCCAAAACTTCCTCAGGAAATTTTGTAAAGAGAACGATTCTTTGATGAATTGGAATGAAATAAAGCATTGCTTTATGTCTCATCTGTTTTGATTATTGACTTAGTGTCTTTACTTCTATCTCTACATTTATTTCAGCATCTAATATGTTCAGAAAATTACGTAAATAATGATTTTTTCAGCAAGATTTTATTTATAAAAAACACCCTAAGCACTTGTAAACAATACTTGTGAATTAGGATATCAATTTTGATGGCTATAAGCATAGGGTGATATTCCCATCTATCTTGCTTTAGCTAAGCAAGATCTGAAAATGTTTGAGTAAGATCATTTCATATCTTTTCCTCAACATTTATTTGGCAACCATACTGGGGGGATCTTCAATATCTCTCTGGTTAATTTGTATGCTTGATTAGCATCGAATACATCTATTTTTTCTGATATTGATTCTTTGATTGTTTTATTTCTTAATGATTGTGCCTGTTGCAAGGCAACCCAATATTGAGCTTGTTCTTCAAGATCAGACTGGCATTTCTTTGAATTTGTTCAACACCATTTTAGACACTTCCAATACTCGTGTTGAGCTTAATCATTCATGGGTAGGAATTGAATGAGATATTAGTGCCCAAGAACATTGGGAAGATAGACGTATATAGCCTAGAAATTAGCAAAACCTTCTTACTCTTTCAGTTTTGGCCTTACTTTCATGTCCTTAGACTCACGTGTTTATATAAGAAGAAGAGGTTTATCACCTGAAATTAATCCTATTGTTGAAATAGGAAGAAGGAATGTTGTGTTATCAACCCAACAAAGTGCTCTAAGGGGAACTTTGTCTGATTCTTCCAGTTCATCTTTCTCTCCCTCACCTATCATCCACAATATGGCATCTAGTGGTGGATCTGGTGGCATTGGAAGTGCTTCCTCCTCTTAGTATTCATCTTCTTCAGTGATTGGTATCTTATATAGCCACCATATCCATGTCCTATCTACCACAAACCCCACCAAATTGATTAAAAGTATGGGCTTTTTCAGTTTGAAGAAGACGCTACAACCACACCGTGGCATGTGTCCTCTCCTCTTAACCTAGCACCTACTACTCATCCACTTCATAAATTCAAAGAGAATCACCCTAGGTTTTTTGGGAATAACATTGTCACTACAAATGAACACTTGGTAGCATTTTATAAGGCTTGTCACAACATAGGAGCCAATGACAACGATACTTGCACGCGCTTATTCGTCAATTCCTTTGAAGGAAAGGCTGCGGCCGATTTATTTGACCTTCCTCCTAAGATTATGTCTACTTGGGAGGCGTTAGTTTACTGGTTCAAGTCCACCTATGGGAAATCTAAAAGCCCAGCTGAGCAGTTACGGATGTACAATAGCATCACCTATAAGGATGGTGAAACCATCAAGTCCTTCAACTTGTGTTTCACTAAGTTATAAAATCAAATCCTTGAACTCATTCAACCTTAGAACCTAGTCACTTCCATGCATTACTACAATGCATTACCTTCCCCATATCATCATAGGCTTGAGGAAAAATCCATTGATAATCTCGGTTCCGCTCTGCATACTTGTTTAGAGTATGAAGAACAGCTTGAAAGAACATGTCTTCCTCATGGATAACCAGTTAAACAAACAGGCATGTATGCCCTCTTACATCTAGTACAAGATATGAATAATCGTATGATAGCATATGAGCAGAAGGGAAATGTCTCCCCTCTCACCCCTAGAGTTTCATCCTCTTCTGCACCCCCCTTTAGAAATCCAATTGAAAATAATTTTTAGCCTAAAGTTATCTTGCCTCGAATTTGGTGTAACTTTTGTGAGGAACACTAGGATGAAGCCACATGTGACGTAAGGGCACCAGAGATAAGATATTTGGTAAAAGACCAGAAACTACCATCGTTGTCCTAGATTTTGAAGAGCCAAAAGATGTCATGATCATCAATACTAGGAACAAATCCTATGCTCCCAAAGGCAAATTTGATCCTCCCCATAATTCTTCTAGCTCAAGCTCATCCTCACCAGCTGCTACTTTTCAGGTTCCTGAGGTTCCTAAAATTCAAGGAACAACTTCCCCTCTCCCTCTTCCAAATACAATATTATGAATCAATTGGCCAACATCAAAGTAGATGCAACCCTTCTGGACATGGTTGTCATACCTGAACAACAGCGGCATATGAAACAATTCATGGAAGGAAAATGTTTCGTTGTAGCCAACCTCTCTGAAGAGGTAAATGAAGAGGATTCATCTGTAAATAAAGTAGGTGTACAAAACTTTAGATACCCTGTAAAAAAATCCCCCTTTTATATTTATGTAAAGATTATGGATAAGATCGCCCATTGTTGCCTCATTGATGGCGGTTCGGGACCAAGTGTGATGTTGAGGATTATTATGGAAGAGCTAGGCTTGTCTTGTACAAAATAAAATGCCAGAAGCATGCTCTCTTATAATAGTCTACAACAAACGACCATAGGTGAGATTAAAGATGTAACCTTAGTTTTTTTCGCACACCCTGAAATAAGGACAACCCTTAGCATTCAGGTAATAGACATGCCAATAAGAAATTACTCAATCATCTTGGGAAGATATTTGTAATCTTTGATGGGTGGATACCTGTCACTCGATGAGACACATTTATCTGTTCCTCGGAATGGAAAAAACATTATAGTCCTTAGAGAGGGAAGGATTTCACCTTACATATAAAGTGTCCCACAACCTAATGTGAACTATGTTGAAGAGGACCTAGGGGTGTATTCCATCTTTGCTGAAGAGGATAGCATTCCCTTGGAACAGATTGATTTAGATGATGATATGTGGCACATGCACTTCGATGGTTCATGCTCTAATGAAGGTAACGGAGTTGGCATAATCTTGTACTCTCCTGTGGGGAAAATTCATAACTTTTCTAGCAGGTTGGAGTTTGCTTGCACAAATAATGTCACTAAATTCGAAGCTTTATTATTAGGCATTGAAAATGCTTATAATATTGGTTGTGGTCACCTTTCAGTTTTTTGGGATTTCGAGCTTGTTGCGAACCTTGTACGTAAGATTTACTCCACTAGCAACAAGTTGATGAAACGATAAACCTAAATTGTTTGGTTACTTATCTCAAACTTATTATCTTTCAATGACACTCATGTTAAGAGGGAATTGAACTCAATGGTTGATCGGTTAGCTATTTTTACAGCCTCTCCTAATTGGAAACTTCTGCCAAATAGACCTGATTGTAATTTCCAATCTCTATATCATCCACATATCCCTGACAATATAGAATCTTGGCAGGTCTTCCCTAGCGATGAGAGCATTTGTGATTTCATTCAAAATGAACCCTATAATCCCAAGGAAATCATATCCATAAAAGATAACAAGATTCCTAAAGGCTTGACTCCTCTAGAGAGTTTGTTTTCCTCGAGTGATGTAGGAAATAAAGAGAAACAGAAAGAAGAGGAGTCAATAAGGAAGGTGGGTGAAACCATCTCCTTGAACATTGGGACACTTGAGTCTCCAAAGAATGTTAAAATAGGTGCCCAATGTTCTAATGAAGAGAAAATGAAGTTTGCCAAGCTACTTGGTGAATTTCAAGATGTTTTTGCTTGGTTTTATGAGGATCTTTGTGGTTTTGATCATTGTCTCATACAGAATGCCATTCCCATCAAGAAAGGAATAAAACCAGTTAGGCAAAACCAAAGACCTATCAACACTGCACTGGAAGAAAATATTTGAAAGGAATTGGAAAAACTCTTGAAGGCTGGAATCATCTTTCCGGTCAATTATTCTGAATGGGTTTCCAATTTGGTTCATGTTCGGGAAAAAAACGATCAGATCATATTATGCATTGATTTTCGCGCATTAAATCGGGCTAGTATAAAAGATCACTTTTCTCTCCCTAACATGAAATGATTTTGCAGCAAGTTGCAGGGTCACAAATGATTTCCTTACTTGACGGTTTTTCTGGTTACAATCAAATCAAGGTAAAAAGGGCAGGTAAATATAAAACTACCTTTATTACTCGTTGGGGTACCTTTTCTTATGAGTGTATTCCTTTTTTCTTATCTAATGCAGGTGTCACTTTTCAAAGATATATGCAAATAGCTTTTGACGATTTGATCGGTAAGATCATTCAAATCTACCTTGACGACTTAACGGTGTACTCTAAAATCCAATCAGATCATTTTGGTCATCTAAAAAGAGTTCTCATGCAATGTAGGAAATTTGAAATCTCTCTAAATACTTCTAAGTCCATTTTTGGCATTACCGATGGAAAGCTCCTTAGACACATTGTCTCTGATTCAGGAATAAGCATTGATCCCAAGAGGATTGTTGCCATCCTTAATTTTCCTGCTCCCACTTCCAAGAAGGAGTTTCAAACATTTATGGGGGTTATTAACTTCCTCTGTAGGTTTGTTCCATATTTTGTTGTGATGGTCAAACCAATTCATAATCTCCTTAATCAAGATCGTTCTTTTTCTTGGACAGATGATGTCGAAAATCCTTTTGTAGGAATCAGCTCCGCACCGATTTTGGTGAAGCCAAATTTTGAGAAGGAATTCACGATATATACTAATACTACCGAGGAAGCATTTTATGCTATCCTCGTGCAAAATGATGACCAAGGTAATGAAAAACTAGTGGCTTACATGATTCAAAGTTTGTCTGATGATGAATTTAAATATTCTTTTATTGAGAAACATGATTTCGCTCTTATTAAAGTTGTTGAGAAGTTTCGCCAATTCATATTAGGTAAGAATATGTTGGTAAAAGTCCCTTTACCTGCTATCAAGTTTTTCTCTCACAGACTTATCTTTCAAATAATCTTTCACATTGGCTTTCCAAGATCCAGGAGCATGATTTGAATATCGTGACTTCTACCACTATCAAGGGACGTGACTTAGCCCTTAACTTAGCTCATCATGTGAGAACAGTGAAGAAATTGATGAACAGGATAGTTCCATGTCAGCACTTTTTTACATTGATAACCACATCCTTCTTCTTTTTGAACATCCCTAGTATAAGAATTTATTTTACTACTTACAAAACCAAAGATGTTCGGACAACTTAGACACTTGTCAAAGGAGAATACTATGTCTTGAGTCTACAAGATACGTCATTATAGGAGACTTCTTGTTTCAAAGATCTGTTGATGGTGTGTTGCTTCGTTGTGCAAACAATGAAGATGCACAAAAATTGTTGCAATAAACTCATGGAATTTCAAATTCTGTCATTCATGTAGGAGGTCATTTTTCTACTAAAACCACTGCTTTCAATATTATTAGAAAAGGATACTATTGGCCTTCAATATTTTGTGACTCTTATATTTTTTTGAGATCTTGTGACAAGTGCCAAAAATTTGTTGGGAAAGAATTCCTTTCATCCATGCCATGACAACCTGTCCTCCCAAACTTTCCCTTTTCAAAGTGGGGATTGGATTTTATTGGTCCTATTAATCCTCCATCTTCAGTGAGACAATTTTTTATTTTGATAGCCACTGACTATTTTACAAAATGGGTTGAAGTTGTCCCACTTAAGCATTCAATGAACGATCGGGTAATTTATTTCCTCGAAAATAACATATTTTCCATATTTGGTCTTCCATTGGAAATTATTACAGACAATGGTCCTGCTTTCATTTATGCTAAGATGACCCGATTTTTAGCTAATTTGGGGGTTAAACACTTCACCCCATCAGCTCATTATCCCCAAGGGAATGGGCAGGCTGAGTCTACCAACACAAATCTAGTGAGAATCATCAAAACGCTCATCAAAGATAAGCCTCGTCAATGGCACACTCTCCTCACTAACGCCCTTTGGGCAGATCGAACTACCGCCAAGGTAAGCATTGGTTGCACCTCTTTCCAGCTTGTTTATGGTCAATAATCCCTCCTTCCTACTGAGTTGGAACTTTCTTCCTTAAGGTTGATGTTATAGATCAAAGAATTAAATTCTTCTGATTTTTCACAAAGGATAAATGCACTCCTAACTTTGGAAGAGCAAAGGATGTTTTCCTTGGATAATATAAAAAGGAGACAGCAGACTGTTAAGAAGTATTTCAACAAGAGTGTCAAGACTGTCAAATTTAAAGTCAATGAAAAAGTACTACTCTGGGATTCATCTCACGCTGATAGGAGAAGACATTCAAAGTTTCAAAAACTATGGTTGGGTCCTTTCAAAATCGGTTTTGTCCTGAGTACTAACTCTTACATTCTAAAATATTTATAGGAGTGATTGTTCTCCTATAGCACTAACGTTTCTCACTTGAAACATTAAGTGGAACCAACTTCAAAATTTTCAACGCTATTTGGATTTTCTGTATATTAGTAGTCTAGTTTTGCTTTCATTTTTCCACTATTTTTCATTTATGATTTTACAGTCGTTTGATTTTTGCTTCCTTTTAATAGCTTTCCTGTTGCTTTTACATTTATGTCATTTTATTTATGTTGTTTTAAATCTTGTAGTCTTGATTATGTCATGGTTTTTATTGTTTTTGCATGTTTTAGTTGATTTTGGTCAAGAATAAGATGTTGGATCAGTTCTGCCACAGTGACACTCCTGCAAGATATTGTTATTCAATAACAATCAAGCTTAAACAGTGTTTACGATGTTCCCCCTAAAAACACACTTGAATTTGTTATCTGCTTTCACTGTTGTCTTATAAAGAAATTGGTTATCTCTCGCTTCTGCTTTCCATTTTTTTATACATTTGAGAATTTAAAAGAGCAAGTCCATAAAATTTTCTCCTTGAAGTAAAGAGCATATTCTGGTTGAATGATTATGCATACAAGGATAAACCCCTCATACTTAACATTTTTCATGAGTTATTCCCAAATTCCCGGTCATTTTTCCATTAAATCCGCTCACTTCCCCCTGTTTCATAATTGTCATGGTTATATCTTCTTGATATGTTGTTCTTGGTCTACGAAACCATGTGTTCTGAGTTCTTAATCTGTTGGAAACAAATTTCCCTATGGATTCGCCAATTTGTTGATGATAAAAATCGCAACAAGGATTTCGCCAGCAAACTATTGCTAAAGCCTATTATTTATAAGCTAATTACATATATAATATTAGTAGGTGGGGACCCCTTGTATATTGGAGGATCAGATGAGGTTCTTATTTGATATTTATGTTGTTGTTCGACACTGCTTACAGGGTTCTATATGACTCATGATGAAATCTTGGTTTTATTTGCGACAAAATGGCAGATGGATAATGCATGTTATGTGTGGGTTTTGTTACTCTAAGCTCTAAATTGGTTGTATGAATGGCTTATATTCATGGTTATGGAATTGTTATTTTATCCATGATTCGTCACATGTTGTACCTGTACAAGACACATGTTAGTTATAACAAGAAACAAAAGCAATATGGAATAAAATCCAAGAAGAAGAAACTAAACTATGTTATGCTATGCTATACTATATGCATTTGAAATTAAAGAAATGATGTTAGTCCTAACTAGCAATGTTAGTGGCTTTATCAAGTTATATGAAGGCACACTTGATATACATTATGGTATTTTTTGGAAATGGTTAATATGATATCGAGTGGTGCATTTGGCAAGCAATGTATGTTAGTTTTGATGCATGGATTAATGGAATGATTTAATTGTTGGTTGGTTGGCGTGTACTACGTAATTGAATGAGGAGAGGATGGAAGTGATGTGAATTTACTGCACATCACTCCATACCTTCTCCACTGGTCATCACCCTAGCTTGGCTATTGTTCAATTGATTTTCATTTTGGTTAAGCTCTGATATTCAGGCGAGGAAGGAATTGCTCGACCAAGCTTGCATTTTTAAGGCCATTTGGTTACAGGTATGTTTTTTTCACCATCCATGATCTCGCTCTATTTATGAAATAAATATTGGCTTAGTGATGTATTGGTCTATGTTTTTCTTGAGGCTGGAAACTGTGTAAACTCATGGTGTTTTTTTGGAATGGTTGTTTGTGTTATGGAAAATTTGATGGTTGAAGTCACAATTTCATTAATTGTTCTATGTGGTGGAAGCCGTGAAGGCTCTCTGTTGTCTTTATGGGTTTTTGTTGGAGGGTTTCATTCCATATGGACTTGTTGGTTGTTTCCTCACAGTCCTTGTAACCATACTCGGTCGTATTGTTGTTATGGGGTAGTTGTGTAATTTTTGAACCACCTTTGGATCACTACATATCGTTCTCCACCTAGTGGTGGGCTTGGTTTATGTTATTGGTATTTGCACAGTTAGTTATGGTGGCTATTATGCCAAGAGGTTTTCCTTAGGGTTGGTTGCTATTACCTGAGCTCTGCATTTATATCAGCATTATTTGGGTTTTTTGGGGGGAAAACCACGCGGGTTATGCCCTACGTGTTCTCGATGTTATTTACTAGCCAGCAAGGATCCTCTACTCCTCTGTTCATAGTCTCTCCTACCTGGTGTGAACTGTCTTCCTATCTTGCAAGCTAATGGTTATGTGGCATGTGTGTTTACCATGTTTGTTATCACTGAAATTCCGTCCACAAAAGGTTACAGGAATCCAGTATCTTCAAACAGCTAAGAGTTCACCCATGGACCAAAATTACCAAAAAAACATTTCCAAAAGGTCCAAAACTATACAACCAGTTATGAAATCAAGGTGTGCTATGACTACACAGGGCGCGCGCGCACATGCGCCATCCAGAAATGCAAGAAAAGCACACATGTGCGCGATGTGCGACTGTGGTCGCTAAAATCCGCACACACCTGAGAACGACGCATTTATGAGATTGGTCGACCTCCCACCCACTTATGTTTCAGCTTCCAAGTTGATTTGACATCCAAATCTCAGTTGGATCCGACTGGGTGGCTGGTCAAAGACCTAAAAGTGCCCTAAACAACCCCTTTCACACTAAAAGTTGGTTGCACAATACCTCAAAGGGGTGCTATAAAACAAGGCCATGGGTGCACTACATTTTCAAGGAATTCATTTGCAAGGTTATGATGGTGCTATTCTCTTGGGGAATCCTCTTTTCTCATCAAGAGCATACTAGCATCATTCCATTTGGGCAATCCACCTTACATTTTGAGTGGATTAGCTTGTTATTCTTTCACCATTTCTTTCAAGTTTCAAAGTTGTAAGAAGAGCTCAATTGTGGGGGTCCAAGAGCCCACCCTTGGAGGAAGAAGGGACCCAAAGTCCTCTTTCTTCTCGGTGTTTTCTTTTCACTAATACAATCATTTCCATTGGTGACATGAGTCTTATCGGTTTCTTGTTCTTATGTCCTTATGCTCAATAGTTTAGTTGTTTTTTCTCTTCTTAGTTTAATTCTTAGCTTAGTCTTTTATGTTTCTTTTTCTAACCCTTTCCTTCACT